>CAUYQG010174357.1:0-18422 GCA_963574415.1 Tarsius wallacei
AAAACAAAAACCACATGATTATATCATTAGATGCAGAAAAAGCTTTTGATAAAATCCAGCACCCCTTCCTGATAAAAACCCTCGAACATCTAGGCATACGGGGAACATACCTCAAAATAGTAAAAGCCATCTACAAGAAACCCATAGCTAGCATACTCTTAAACTGACAATACTTGGAACCATTCCCCCTGAAAACTGGAACAAGACAAGGGTGCCCACTCTCTCCCCTCCTATTCAATACAGGAATTCATATGAAAAAAAAAATTACCAAGAATAGCGAAAACAATCCTCAGCAAAAAAAAATAAAATAGAATAAAGCGGGAGGTATCACACTGCCAGATTTTAAGCTATATTATAAAGGTACAATAATCAAAACAGCCTGGTATTGATACAAGAACAGGCATATAGACCAATGGAATAGAATTGAGATTCCAGGAGCAAAACCTCAATTTCTCAACCAACTCATCTTCAGCAAAGCCTCCACCACCGACCACTGGGGTGACAAGAACTTATTCAGTAAATGATACTGGGAAAACTGGCTGACCACATGCAGAAGATTGAAACAGGACCCCTACCTATCCCCATACACAAAAATTAACTCTAAATGGATCAGAGACCTAAACGTAAAACCTCAAACCATAAGAACCTTAGAAAATGCAGCAGACACTCTTACGGAAGTTGCAACTGGCTACCAATTCCTGATCAAAACCCGAAGTGCCCAAGCCATAAGAGATAAGATAGACAGGTGGGACCTCATCAAACTGACAAGCTTCTGCAAAGCCAAATAAACCATCAAGAGTGCAGGGAGACAGCCCACAGACTGGGAAAAAATATTTGCCAACTCTATGTCTGACAGAGGCCTAACATCTAGGATCTACAAGGAACTCAAACGTGCTGAAAAGAAACAGCCCGATAACAAAGTGGACAAAAGAAATGAATAGACAGCTCTTAAAAGAAGATGTACAAGCAGCCAACAGATACATAAAAAAAAGTTCAGCCTCACTAGTCATCAAGGAGATGCAAATTAAAACTACACTGAGATACCACCTAACTCCAGTCAGAATGACCTACATCAATAACTCAAAAAATAACAGATGCATGAGAGGATGTGGCAAAAACAGAACATGTCTACACTGTTAGTAGGAGTGTAAACTAGTACAGCCTTTGTGAATAACAGTGTAGTGGTTCCTAAAAGTTCTAGAAATCAACCTTCCATATGACCCCGTAATCCCCCTACTGGGAATATACCTGGAAGAACTCAAATCACTCTACAAAAAAGATACCTGCACATGTATGTTTAACGCAGCATTGTTCACAATAGCAAGAACATGGAACCAACTGTGCTGCCTATCAAAAGATGATTGGATTAAAAAAATGTGGTGCATATGTGCAATGGAATATTACGCAGCCATAAAGAAGAACAAAATCGTGAACTTTGTGGCAACCTGAATGGAATTGGAATCTATATTACTGAGAGCTCTTACACAGAATCAGAGAACTGAGCATCACATGTTCTCACTCACAAGTGGACCTTGAATAACTATTGTAATACTATAGGAAAAAGATTGACAGTAGCAGGAAACTGTACGGGGGGGGAGGTGGGATTGACAGTAGTCGAAATCTGCCTGGGGAAGGGGAAGGAGGGGCACACCTCATCAACAAGGGTACCTGAGAAATGAATATTTGTATACCTAACCCTGAATTGTATCCCACAATTTTAAAATAAAATAATTTTTTTTAAAAAATGAGTAATTATAGCTGGCCACAGTGGCTCACACCTGCATCCCCAGCACAGGTGAGAGGATTGCCTGAGCCCGGGGGTTTGAGACCATCCTGGACAACTTGGAAAGACCTTGTTTCTACAATAAATCAAAAAATTAAGCAGGTGTGGTGGCATGCGCCTGTAGTTCCAGCTACTTGGAAGACTGAGGCAGAAGGATCACCTAAACCCAGCAGGTAGAGGCTGTAGTGGTTGTGATCATGCCACTGCACTCTAGCCTCGGCATCAGAGAGAGACTCCAACTCGAAAAAAAAAAAGAGTAATTTTTTTTTTAAATTACACACGTTAATGATATGATTTTCATTTAGAAAGTACAATAGTTATATGATCAGATTTTAATTTAATGCAAGATTGTGTTTTGCATCCAACATTGATTTCTCCCGTTTCTGATAAGAGTTCTCTTATTTTTGTTTGAAGTATTACTTCTTCACTCTCAGTCTCAAAGACTAGCATGGTTTCTAGGCCTGACCAAACACATCAACACATTCCCTAGCTGTAGTGATTGACTTAAGAATTAGTGCATACTCGTAGCCAGGATAATTAAGGGTAATTCTAGGATTTATTTTATTTGGCAAGCAATCGAGGTATTTTCTTTTCTGCTAAAATAACTGGAAAAATAAATTCAATGGTCATCACGCAGAAAAACATCTGTAAACAATAAACCATAACAATGAAAGAGAATGAGAGACAGAAAGAGGCAGAGACACAGAGCGAGAGAGATGGGGGGAGAGAGAGAGAGAATAGATCTGAATATCATCGCTTAAGTAACTGTATTTAATCAGCCTAAATCTCAAATTTCTACTTGCACTTTTACTGGTAAGTCAAAAGAATCTTATTCTCTTTAAGTTTAGTTTATTTTTGTTTAAGCTTGGTTTATTTCACTTGTAATACAAAGAAATGTAATACAGAAATTCCGCACTTACTATTCTCCATTTGGAGATTTACAATGCATATTAAAGTCTCTGAGAAGTTTTGCTGGAAAGAAACGAATTTACTCTTAATCCATTAATTTTTTGAAAAATATTTATCAAGTGTTTGCTATGTGACAAACACTGTCCTAGGTTTGAGGATCTATTTTAAGTGAAAGACAGACACAGAAGCTGCCGTCACTGAATTTTCAGTTAAAGAAAACTAGTTTTGATGGAATTTCACAGTATCTAATAGCATTATTTGCTATGGTTTGGATGATGTTTGTTCTTGCCAAAACACATGTTGACATTTGATTCCCAGTTTGGCAGAATTGGGAGGCAAGACCCTAGTGGGAAGTGTTTGGATTATATGGGCAGATTCCTCAAGAATAGTTTAATGCTAGCTAGTGGGAGAGAGTTCTCGCTCTCAGAAGACTGCAATAGCTACCATGAGAGGGTTGTTTCTTTGGTCTTTGCACATGCTGGTTTCCCCTTCAGCTTTCCCTCGTGAGTTGAAGATGCAGGAGACCTTTGTCAGATAGGCTGCCCTGTCTTCAACTTTCCAGCCTCCAGGATTGTGAACCAAATAAACTTATTTTCCTTAAAAATTACCTAGTCTCAGCTATTCTGTTATGGCAACACAAAATGAACTAAGACAGTGTTCTATATAGCACAATTTAGAAAATTCTATTCTGGAAACACCTCATTAATTTTTTCTTATACCAAGTAATATGTCTGAATATTGGAACCTTGCTCTTTTACAATGTGCAGAAAGTTTTTGCAGTGACGTTGGTCAGTAATATTCCTTAACTATTCAGTTTACTTTTCACATTAACTCTTCATATGTGTTATTTTTGAGCACTATGCTTCTTAATGCCATTTTTTCAGAGCTGTATATCCCAGACTCTATTAGGAGAGGTTCTTTCAATCAATGCACAAAATTCTGAGCACTTACATTTTTGTCATTGTGATAGACCTTCCTTGAAATTTAGCAGTACACAAAAAAAGATAAAACACTGCCATTTTGGAACTTTGGATATAGTAGATGAGACAAGGCAATAATCACACACATATGAATGTTTTCTCTCTCAGCAGTCTCTGTTTAACCAATGAGATCTTCCTTGGCCACTCCATTTAATATGGCAATTCTCACATCTTTTCCTTATAGCTTTTACCCCTTTGTTGCTTCTCTTCTCCATAACCCTTATCTTCCCCTTACATATTATGAGTTTTACTTTTTTGCTTATTATCTGTCTCCTCTGTCAGGATGTAAGTTCTGTTGAGGAAAGAAATATTTTTCTTTTTAGTTCACTACTTTTATTTCCAGAGTTTAGAGCAGTATCTAGCATATAATATGCACATATTAAATATTTGCTGATTGTAGAATATACACAAAATAAGTATGTTTTCCCAATAAGTTTATTTTTATTTTACTACAAAAGAACACCAAAGAAGTACTTTATAATGTGTTTTCAAGAAGCAACATGTGTATTATGGTAAGTTAACATATAAGATTCTTTGGTAAATCTCTTAAAGCATAAAATGTACAAATATGAGCAAACTGGCTACTAGCAAAAATATCTTCATGACATTTAGGTATATTTTATTTTATTACAGTAAATATGCAAATAACATAAATTTACTACAGATAGAAAATTATAAAATTCCTATGTCACTTTTAAGGGTTGACCTTAGAATATTACTTGAAGTTGCAAAAATAAAAGATAACTTTTAAAGGCAAGAAAACACCATATCTTTATGCTTTTGTACAGAGAGAGGCAAAGATAAATATATTTCCAGAAGAAATGACTACATTTTTTCAACTTGGTAAAAAGATAAATGAAAATGGTGAAGTAGTAGATCGCCAGTTCCTACAAATATTTCTTAAGATCTTTCTGGTTTCAAAATAAATCGGTATGTAAAAATAAAAAGTTTGTGTTGTCTTTTTTGGGGTAGTTTTATTCTTCTGATTCCAAGAATAAACATAGAGATTAGCTGTACTTTTCTTACACTTGTTGTTTTCTAGTATGCATTTTTAGAAGCCATTGGTTTCACTCAGCTAGCTGTCACTGTGCTTATATTTTATCCCTAAAAGTTTTTTTTGAATTCTTAAGTACTTTACTGTTAAGGTTTTTTAGCAAAAGCTACTCTGAATATTAGTAACCAAAAGCTTTTATCAAATAGTTTTCTATAATGGCACTAGGCATGGTATTATAAAAATAGTATTGAAAAATAAAGGCAGTTTCAAATACCAGAAATATTAATTTAATTTATTTTTGTGGAACAAAATATAGATGTCATTATTTGAAATCAAAATAGACTGTATGATAACCTTAGGTAGATAAAACTTCTGAGTTATTAAACTTATTATTATCACTATTTTCATTTTTATAATTTTTAGACTTGTGGCCAGCATTAATCCATAAAAGCAATTCATGGAAATTTTTCCTTCTTTCTTTTTTTTTTTTACCTTATTTTATGGTGAGATGTTATTTTATTTACTAAACAGTGTTGATAACCCCTCTTGGGACTTGTGATGCCTTAAGCTGAGAAAAGTTTCCAAAGACTGAAACTTTCTTCCCTGAAATGGCAGTCTATCTGTCTTCAGTGGTCTTACTGAATCCAGCTATTGTTTTTTGTTTTTTTGTTTTTTCTTAACCATATTGACAGATACAATTAGAGTCTAGAGCCCAGCAGGCATTGTCAGAAAATAATGAATTCATGGTGAGACTAATCAAATACTACTAGCATTCTCTGTTTTCTTTCTCATCATCAAAACTAAGAACAGGGAAATAAAAACATGAGTAACAAATGACCTTTCCAGAGTCCAAAATGAAAATGGCCTTTTGACTTCTCCAGTAATGAAATCCAAATGCAGTGTGAAAAGAATAAATGGATCACTCAGCATATTGGCTTAATCCATTTTAGAAATGAAGGTCTTGCTCTCGTGCAAGGTGAAAGAACTTGTCCCCAACCATTTCAATCAGAATGCTTGGTAAAACCAATCAGCCACACACAAAATAATGGACATGTCATGTATTTCCCTGCTCAGCCCCTCGTGCCTTTTATAAATAAAACACAGCTTATAACCACAACCAACAGTGTATATTCTGGTGCTGCTGCTGGTACACTAGTGATTTTACTTTGGAACATTTTCCCAACTCTGGAATTACCTTGTGCCAGTAGCTATCTCACCTTCCTTCCATTGGTTGAATAATTTGCTTAAACTTTATAAGTTTAATTCTGAAAAATTTACTTGGATATTAAGAAAGTGCCATGGAATCAGAATTACAGAAAATTAGAGTTGGAAAAGATATTAGAGGACATACTGTCCAGTGACTTTAAGGTGTGATCTACTGACATGTTGGTAGGCTTTTGCAAAACCATGCTCCTGATTCATTAAACACATTTAGTTTTATGCATTTATACATTGATATGGCATACGGTGTAAGATTCCCTTGGAGAATGAGATATACCCTGAACTAAAGTATGAAATCTATGCATAAAATGCATCTATTTTATTTTTTTATTAAATTTTATTTTATTATAGAGATGTGGAGTACAAGTAAGGACTAACTATACAAGTAGGCTGCATGCAGGTGAAGTTTGGGCCTCCAACTGGCCCTCACTGCCCCTGGTATAGGACAAAGTACCTTTGTGTTGTTACACTTCCCTCCTCCCCCCACCTTCTCTGGAAACGCCCAGGGACTACCAATCCTCCCCTTGTGCTAATGTGATTAATGTTCAGGTTCTACTTAAGAGTGACAACTTCTATTATCCAGTTCTTTGTTTCTGTGATAGATTACTAAGTATAAAGTTCTCCAACTCCATTCAATTTGCTGTAAATTCCATGATTTTTTCTTCTTTATGGCTGCATAATACTCCATAGTGTATGCATACCACCTTTTCTTTATCCAGTCCACTTTCGATGGGCAGTAGAGTTGATTCCATGGTTTTGTTATTGTGACTAGTGCAGTTATAAACGTGTGTGCAGGTGTCTTTTTTTGTAAAACGATTTATGTTCATTCAGGTATATTCCTAAGGGAGAGATTGCTGGATCATATAGAAGGTCAATTTTTAGTTCTTTTAGGAATCGCCACACTGCTTTCCATAAAGTTTCAACTAGCTTGCATTCCCACCAACAATGTAGAAGCATTCCCTTTTGTGGCAATGTGGCAACATCTGTTGTTTTTGATTTATTAATGATGGCCATTCTTACTGGAGTTAGGTGGAATCTCAATGTGGCTTTGATTTGCATTTCTCTGATGATTAGGGAGACTGAGCCTTTTTTTATGTAACTGTTGGCTTCTTCTGTGTCTTCTTTTGAAAATTGCTTATTCTTGTCCTTTGCCACTTTTTAATGTGGTTTGTTTGTCTTTTTCATTCCGAGTTGTTCATAGATCCTGGATGTTAGGCCTTTGTCAGATACATAATTTGCAGATTTTTTTTCCCCATTCTGTAGGTTGTCTCCCCATTCTCTTGATAGTTTCTTATGTTGTGCAAAAGATTTTCAGTTTGATGAGCTCCCACTTGTCTATTTAGCTTTTATGGCATTAGCTTTTGGAAATTTGGTCAAGAATTTGTGTATGAGGTTGTTTCCTGCATTTTTGCTAAGGATTCTTACAGTTTAATGATTTACATTTAAGTCTTTGATTCATTTAGAGTTATTTTTGTATATGGTGATAGGTTGGGGCCCATTACCATTCTTCTGCACATGGTCAGTCAGTTTACCCAGCACCACTTGCTAAATGTGATCGCCTTTCCCCAGTTGTTCTTGGTGGCTTTGTTGAAAATGAGTTGGTTGAGAGACCAAGTTTTTGTTTCTGAAATCTGTCCTGCTCCACTGGGTCTCTGCCTGCTTGTTGCTGGTGTATAGAAATGCAACAGTTTTTTGCAAATTGATTTTGTACCCCAAGATTTTGCCAAAGTCAACTATCAGTGTGAGGAGGTTTTTGACAAACTCTTTAGGGTTTTTAAGATGTAGAATCATATTGTCAAAAAAGAGGGATAGCTTAACCTCCTCTTTTCCTATTTAGATACCCCTGATTTCCTTCTCTTGCCTGATTGCTCTGGCTAGGACTTCCAGCACTATGTTGAACAGGAAAGATGAAAGTGGACATCCTTGTCTTATTCCCGTTCTTAGGAGGAATGCTTTCAACTTCTGCTCACTGGGCAAAATGGTGGTATAGGTTTATCATAGATAGCTCTTACTGTTTTGAGGAATATTTCTTCTGTGCTTAGGTGTTTGAGGGTTTTTATCAAGTAATCCTAGATTTTTTTAATGTTTTTTCTGTCTAATGATATAATTATGTAGTTCTGTGTTTTACATCTGTTGATGTGCTGAATTACATTTATGATCTTGCAAATGTTGAATCAGCCCTGTATCCCAGGAATGAAGTCTTTTTCTCTCTTTCCTCTCTCTCTCGATCTCTCTCTCTCTCTC
Organism: Tarsius wallacei; assembly: GCA_963574415.1. Lineage (NCBI taxonomy): Eukaryota > Metazoa > Chordata > Mammalia > Primates > Tarsiidae > Tarsius > Tarsius wallacei. The sequence goes on from CAUYQG010174357.1 coordinate 8,132, forward strand.
TCTCTCTCTCTCTCTCTCTTTAGTCAACCTAGTCAAGGGATTGTCAATCTTATTTATCCTTTCAAAGAACCAGCTTTTAGTCTTTTGGTCTTGCTGGTCCTTTTTGTTATATTTGTGTCCTCTATGTCTTGCAACTATGATATTATCTTGGTGGCCTTGATTCTTCTGCTGAAGTTAGAATATAGGTGATCTTGCCTTTCTAGCTCCTTTGGGTGTGGCATTAAGCTGTATACTTGTGATCTTTCTATTTTGTTGATGTGTGTGTGCAATGATATGAATTTTCTTATTAATACTGCTTTCATGGCATCCTAGAGATTCTGATAAGATGTGTCTTTGTTTTTGTTTGTTTCCAAGAATCTTTTTTATTTCTGTTTTGATTTCTGTGTTGACCCAGAGGTCACTCAGCAGCATGTTGTTTAGTGACCTGTCATTGCATGTTGAAGGGGGTGATCTTATTGGTGGTGACATTTATTTTTATTGCACTGTGATCTGAGAAGATGCATGGTATTATTTTGAATTTTTAAAATTTATTTGCACTTCATTTATGTCTGTGAATGTGATCAATCTTGGAGTATGTTCCATGTGATGATGAATAGAATGTATACTCAGTAGATGTTGGGTGAAGTGTTGTGTAGGTGTCTATTAAATCCATTTGACTGAGCATCAAGTTGAGGTTCTGGATCTTCTTTGATTTTTTATCTCAGTGATCTAGCTAAAGCTGTTAGTAGGTTATTTAGGTCTACACTTATGATTGTGTGAGAGTCAATGTCCTCTCTTAGTTTTCTTAGTAGTTTTGGGGTGCATATATGTTTAGGACAGATATTTCTTGTTGCTGGATTGAGTCTTATCATTATGTAGTGTCCCTCCATGTCTTTTTTTAAATTTTTCAAGGTTTGAAGACTGCTTTGTCTGATATTAGAATGGCAACACTTGCCGTATTCTGTTTTTCATTTGCCTGAACAACCATCTTCCAGCCTCCAATATTGCACCTGTGGGTGTCCTCTGCAGTTTGATGAGTTTCCTTAAGGCAGCAGACTGTTGGATCATGTATCTTTATCCAGTTTCCTAGCCTATGTCTTTTTAGTGGCGCATTCAATCCATTCACATTCAGATTGATTATTGAACTGTGAGAGTTTTTCGTTCCTTGTCATAGGTCTTTCAGGAGTTTGCTTTGTTTCCTTTTTACTTTTGTATTTATATATGTATGTGTTTTCATTTTTGTGAGTGCTCTTTATAATCTATTAAATCTATGCTTGCCTGTAGTTTTGTGCTGGATATAACTATGCTTATTATTCCCGTATTCCACACCTTCTTAAGTATCTCCTGAAGGGTTGATCTGCAGGCAACATATTCTTTTAGAGATTAGATGTCTGGGAATGATATTAGTTTTCTGTCACTGGTGAAACTTGGCAAGACAGGAAATTCTTGGCTGGAATTGCTTATCTCTGGGAACATTAAAAATTGGACTCCAGAACCTTCTGGCTTATAGAATTTCTGCATATAAGTCTGGACCATTTCTGATTTTTCCCCAGAAGGTAGTATAACCTATCTATCTTGCTGACTTTACTACTTTTTTTCATGTTATTATTTATTTATTTATTTATTTATTTTGTAGAGGCAGATTACTATGTGCTTTGGGGATGGTCTTCTTATATGATTATTTTCAGAGGTTCTCTGAATCTCTGAATCTTTTGTGCCCAGATGGTCATCTTTCAGGCTGAATGTGAGACGTTTTCTTGAATGACCTCATAGAATGCTTGTCCCATGGTGTTTCCTGTTTCCCTTTCTGCTTCAGGGATACAAATCAGGTAAAGATTTGGATTCTTGACAGAGTCCCACATCTCTCAGAGACTTTGTTTCTTCTTTTTTAAGCTTTTGTTCTGTGTTTTTGACAGACTGGGTTAAGTCCATATTTTAGTCTTCAAACTCTGAGATTCTTTCCTCTGCTTGGTTGACCCTATTACCTATGCTTGATTAGTGTATTCTTGATTTTCAGGATGAAATTTTTTCATTTCCATTATTTCAGAATGGGTTGTTTTGTTTTTTTTGTCACCTCCACTTTTACTTCCTGTACAACTTAAGTGAGTTTTGCTTCTAATTTCTCTTGGTTCCTGCTTACTTTTGCTATCCATTCTCTGATTTCTGTAGCTATCATCTAAGGCAGGTTGTTCTGGGAAGTTTCTATTGTTTGTGCTCTGATAGCTGTTTCTTTAGAACCCTGAGTGTTGCCTGTATTTTTTTGTTGATTTTTCCTCATTAGTGACAGGCTTCTCTTCACTCACTATACTTTCTCTTTTGACTTAAAGCTCTGAAGTGATTCAATTACCTTCTATTCTAGAGTCCTTTCTGTGGTTCAATATATGTCACTCGGTGAGAGAGTGAGGGGCATTCACATCTGCTACTTGCTCCACCTTAGGGCAGGATTCTCTCATTGCTGAGCTTCTCATCAGCAACCAAGCTAGTTGGGCCAGCTTTCAGCTCCCACTGCTAGTACAAGTGTGGGAGGGGATGTTGGGGAGAGGATTCCTCTCCCATCTGCTGACTGCAGGCTACAGCCTAGTTGCCTTTAAACTGAGAGATCCCACGAATGTTTGTTGTGTAACTCCCTCCCTGTTCAGGTCCACACTCTGCGCTTGAAATAGAACCGTTTTTCCGCCTCTGTGGTGATAGGCACTGCCTTGCCAGGATGCAGGGATTGAAGGGGTTCTTCCTAGTCTCCCTGGAGAAATGGCCACCAACTGCTGGAAATGCACATCTGCTAGGTGACTCTGCAGATGAGTCCTACCCACCTGTGAGTCACCACTCCAGCAGAAAGCCTCATTCTCTGCAACTGCCCCAGTGCTGGTCTTTCTCCCATTCTGCTTGTGCTCATTGCTCAAAGTCTTGCACCCTGCTCAGGACTCCTCTCACATGGGACTGATGACCCACACCTGTCTAGGAGGGGGCGGCCAACCCAAAGTGTCTTTGGTTCACTCACCCACTTTCATTTACCTGGCAGGGCTTCAGTTCTTATACTAGCCTGGGGCACATTGAGGGATGGAGCACCCAGATTCCTGTATCCACCATGGCTTTCTGGTCTCTGTGTGTTCAAAGAGAACTTTGCTGGGTGCAGGATGTGTCACCTTTCCAAAAACATTCAAAGTGCTTCCGTTTATTGTAGTTGGGCCTACTGTCTGCCTTGCTCAACAACAACAGGGTCTGCTGCTCCACAGTGCCATCTTGAATTCATCCATTTTATATGACAGATGGGGAAACTGAGGTTCTTTCTTATTTAGTGGCAGAGACTTAGCTAGAGGCACACAACTAATTAGAAGCTAGTTAATATAAGGCTATTTTCTGTGGCAAAAGATAAAAGCTCAAGTCAAATGAGTTAAAAGAAGAAGAATATTTAGTTGACATATAAATAATAAACTCAAGTAGTTTCAATTCAAGCTGAATCCAGATGCCAAAAATGACAACCAGATGTGTTTCCCTCTTCATTTCTCAGCACTATTGTCTTCCATGTTGACTTCATTCCCAGACAGTCTCTGTCCACAGAGTTTTCCTGATGTGACAAGTTAGGATCTGTATTCTATCAGCCTCAAGTCTGGTGGAAAGGGAGCTTCCATTTCACAGGGGTTTTTTTCATAATTGAACCAAATTGAGCCTCACTGGCTTGAATTACAACACTGAACCAATCACCGTATCCAGAGGGATAGAATACATAGATTAACTCAGTTTAGGTCACATACCTACCTCTTGTCAATATGAGCTCACTGGAGCTACTTGGATGGTTTGTGGAGGAAGAGTTACTCTCCTAATGAAAATCGAAGCTCCATTCCACTCCAGAAGAAGTAGCAATGGGTGTTGAAAGAACAATAGCACAAAATGTGCACAGCTGTTGGTCTGTCCAGACCCTAACCCTCTGTCTAGAACTTCATTGCTAAGTCACTCTCCATTCTTAAAGTAGGGTCACAGTGGCACACTCTGATGAAAGGCAGAAATGGTAGCAAGCAAATGCAAGAAGCAATCAAAAGTTTCATCTATTTTTCTTTCATTCATTGCTCTTAAGAAAAAAAACTTCTCCATTCTCAATGCCCTAAGGATGCTGTTTGCCACCTGTTAAAGAAACGCAGCTAATGAATTAACTTACTCTCTACAATGCACCCTAACTTCTTCCTGGAGTCAGCTACTCCCTACATATTTGTTCCCTGAGCACTCAATTTACACCTCTATTAGATCACTAGCAATTTGACTCCACAATTTATATGCTCTGTGTATGCCTGTGCTCCCCAAGGGCAGACATTCTTTTATATTTCTCTATAACCTTAACACTTACCACAAGGCTTGGCACATTCCAAATGATGAATAAATGTCAATTATTATTACAGTAATAATGTAAAGCAATCTTTCCAAAATTAGTTTCCGGAACACAATCCTGGCAAAGGTTCCAGCAAGAAAGGTTTCACAATCAGATAAAATGTGTAAATAATGTATACTGCAAGTCTTCTTAGAAATTCGTGATTGGTGTACATATCAGATGATCTGATGTGTCATGGGGTTAAAAAAATGTTTTACTTTATTTAAACCTGTTTGCAACATTCATAATTTATTTTATCTTAAATACTAGTGTCCAATGAGATAAATATTCCATGGAAGAGATCTGAGAAAACAGTTTTTTTTCTCATCTTTTTGTTTTGTTCTGTAGCAGCAAAAGATAATATTTAACAAGAAAATAGCTTTCTCACTCATGTGCTCATTCAGCCAAGCCTCCATTTGCTGGGTGTGTACTCTGTGAGGGAAAGGTCCCTGTCTTCTAAGAGTCTAAGATCCATTAAATGGAAACAGGCAGGTACATTTTGAAAAATGCAATAAAATGTTAAAATGCACTTACTTTATCAAAAAGTATAATTAAGGTAAAAATTGAACATAATCTGAACAATACTAAATTATCTTATTCTTATTAGACTGCAATAAATTTCTTGAGCAAAACAAACTACAGTGATGGTTGACATAATGAGTCTGAGTATCAGGAACCACAACTGAGGAAAGTTGAATCTCAGCAGAAACAGAAAATAATCTGCCTTTTTGGATAATATGATTGCTTGTAATCCACATTATTTTCCCTGGTGATGCTTACAATATTTTCATGTGCCACTGTGTATGCCTGTGAGACCACTCTGGGCCTCCCTTGTAGAGTTCTGAGGCTTTTGTGAATAGTGCAAAGTGTCCAGCTTGTAGGACTTAAACAAGAAAAATAAACATGGAGACTTAGCATAAAGTTTCAGGGGCAATATGTGTGAAGTTGTTTATTGTATATGTGAGAAATAGGATTTGTCTTTCCTTTGTTACCTTCTCTCCTTCCCCTTCCTCTCCTCTCTCTTTCCTTTCTTCTGTCCTTCCTTTCTCTCTCTCTCTCTCTCTCTCTCTCTCTCGTTTTTTTTTGGGGGGGTTGTTTTTGTTTGGGGTTTTTTTTGGGGCTTCCTTCCTTCCTTCCTTCTTTCCTTCCTTCCTTCCTTTCTTTCTTTCTTTTTTTCTGAGTTGGAGTCTCACTCTGTTGCCCAGACTGGAGGGCAGTTGCATGCTCCCAGCCACCGCAGCCTCCATCTGCTGGACTCCGGTGATCCTTCCACCTCAGCTTTCCAAGTAGCTGGAACTACAGGTGCGCACTACCATGCCCAGCTAATTTTTGATTTATTGTAGAGACGAGGGCTCGCCAAGTTGCCCGAGTGGGTCTCAAACCCGTGGGTTCAGGCAATCCACTCTCCCCAGCCTCCCAAAGTGCTGGAATTACAGGCTGAGCCACCGAGCCCGGCCTTTGCTTTCTTTCAATACCAACTGACAAATTCCTATCGACATTGACGTTTCTAAGATGAAAATGAAGTATACATTTGGTTCACACAATAATTTTAAATGATATAAAAGATTTTACCAAACATAGTTCATGTACACATGTGTAATAAAACCACTGATAATAGATAATCTTCTAAATCTTCAGTCTAAATATTTTAATGTATTTTCAATGAATTTAGTGTTTTCATTTTAAAATACTTTCTAAATGCTTGCCCTGAAACAAAGGCACCATGCCAAGCACTACAGTTACAAAAAGAATGACCAACAGTGTCAGCTGTAGTCCCAGACCAGAGCTCACAGTCAGATCGAAGAGATTCACAATCATAGAACAACTTGGTAATGTCTAGAAATATGAATAATTGCAAATTTGGGGTGAGTCAGGAAAACCCCAAAAACTGAGGAACACTGAGGCTAAATTTTGAAGTAGAAGGAATTGTTTAAGAATTTGAAATATATAGAAACTTCATCTTTGGCAATAATTCTGATATTTTTCCCTCCCACAGAGCCACTCTAACATGAATCTCTGCTTTACTTTTTACTCCCTTGAGAATTTGTTTAATTTGCTTGCATGCATGCATCACCACTGGAACTGTTCTGTTGGCTTCTTGGCATGCTTGTCTATCCTGGGCATTTACCTTATTTCATTCTATTTTGACTTCGTTTTTCTTGAACACCATGTAGCTCCAATAAACAAATGCAGCTCCTTAAGTGTTTCTGACAGGTTTGGCATGATTAAATCAACCTATGGAAATGTCTTCAGACAAGTTGTATGCCTTTCTTTAAAAAGTTACAGGCTTTATAAGTTAAGCAAGTAAATGTTGTGAAAAGGAGGCTTCATATAAGACTGAGTTTTGTTTACTCTAAGGGAAAATGTACACCAAGAAAATGGCATTAATTCTTTAAAGTGAACCAAGTAACTACAGTGAACATCTGATACATGTAACTTTATGAAGCTTTAATAAATTTTAATTGCATAGGTACTATTTTCTTAATGTATAATTTCAAAAAATACAGGTAAACAAAAAGAATGAAAAATAAAAATAAAAATCACTCTAGATTCAACATCCAGAGATAATGGTAATTATATATTTTAGAGATTTCTTTCAGACCTTTTCCTACACATTTAATTATTAACATGAATATATTTTTTAGCAAAAATGGGTTCCTACTGTGATCGTTGTTTTGTGACGCATTTTTTCCATTTAGTAATTGGTTATGAACATCTTTTCATATCAATATATTTTTCTTTCTTTCTTTCTTTCTTTTTTGAGTTGGAGTCTCACTCTGTCACCTAGGCTAGAGTGCAGTGTGCCTCACGGCCCTCAGCCCAGCGTCAACCTACCAGACTCCAGCTATCAATCCACCTCAGCTTTCCAAGTAACCAGAACGCCTTAACTACAGGCACACGCTACCACTCCCAGCTAATTTTTTGATTTATTGTAGAGACGAGGTCTTGCCAAGTTGCCCGGGCTGGTCTTGAATCCATGGGTATCAATATATATTTCTATGCCATTATTTTTAATACTTTCATTAGTTATCTAAACAATACATTATTGTTCATTAATTCATAGTTTTGCAATTAGAAGCCACATTTTAACCAATATTAATATGGCAAAATCTTTGCACATAATTTTAATTAGTTGGCATATATTCCTAGTAAAATTTCTCAGTCAAGGCGCATAAGCATTTCTAAGAAATTTTTAGCCATAGTGCCTAATTCTTCTCCAAAAATGTTGTCAGTGAAACACCAATCAATAGACTATTATTAGTGCCTATTTCTCTTTACTTTTGTCAACAACTAATATTCGTTGTTTTATTTGTAATTTGCCAATCTGACAGACAACAATGATATGTGTTGTTCTAATTTGCATTTTTTGATTACTGGTAATATTGCATAGATTTGTTCGTTTTTTATTTTAGTTTATTAGTTAAAGTTTTTCTTCTGAAGGTTGTCCATTTATGATCCTTGGAAACGTCCTATGAAAAGTTATATACTTTTAGAGGAATTATGTGTTTTGTAAATCTTGGCAATAAAACACTATGGCAAAGAGGTTATGTAATAATTTTTTTAAAATAAACTATTAAATGGGCCTTTTTGAAGGCTTGTTTGTTTGTTTTTTTTATACTTTCCTGAGCTGCCATTGGGAAGAGAAAAAGGGGATTTCTGCCATCTGCATTTCCTTGGCATTCCTTGACACTCAAAATCTTAAAATTTTGAAACATAAAAGCCTGTTATTTGATATAATGTCCTCAGTCTAAGTTCATTCAGCTTTTCATCACAGACTCAGGTTATGCAATTTTGCAGGAATATTAGAGAAGTGATACTGTGTTCTCCTTCTTGCATCATTTCAGGCAGTACATGGTTTTGATTTGTCCCATTAATGATGATGCTAACTTGATTAAGGCAGTGTCTTTCAGGTTTCTTCACTGTAAAGTTACTCCTTTGTAATTATCAAGCGTTTAGTAATGAGGGATTTAAAGACAATGTAAATATTATGTTCCTAATCAGTATGTATTATTTTATTTATTTGTGACCATATGGACTTATGGATCCTTATTTTATTCAAGAGGTAAGACTCATTACCTTTATTTATTTAATTCTCAAATTGTTCTGGATTAACTGGAGGGAATTCCTTAAACTTGGCTATGATGACCCCAGCATGTTTTGAGCATTTCCCTACTTTCTTTGATAATAAGATGTTTCCAGCTAATATCCTAACATTGTACTTTTTTCTTGCCTCAATCTGGGATTAACCATTCTTCAAAAGCCCTGATGCATTCTGGTGGAGAATGATCTTTAGAAGATAAGATAAGGTCTGAGAGACTAGGCATGTTCATTGCTTTTGGGATGTTATAGGAGACTCTCTCATTGGACAGAAATGGGAAATATATGGAGAACACACATGTACACACACACACACACATATTTGTTTCTAATATAAATATATAAACATATTTACATCTAAATGTATTTATGTATCTTTGCATGTACATTGAAAGCCAGAAGTTCACATTGATACTTGTAATTCCTATCCAACACATAGAATGCATTCTAGTTTTCTCCCTTTGCATATTTTTAACTCTTTTTTCCCCAATATTGAGAAATTTGCTCCTATTATCTTTATATAAGCATTGGTTTTTCCTACCTCCTTTATGTAACCCATCTCTCATAGTTGCTGCCACCCCCTCCTCATGTGGATTCCTTCATCACATCCTCGAGCTATTACTTGACTCAGGCTCCAACAACTCATTCTTGGATGCCCACCCTCACAAACGCCTTCCTCAGCCTGCTCAGACTCTGTTGTTCCACTCTAGGCTTCCCTACTGGAATGATATTCTTCTCACCTTTCTCAGGTTTCAGTACTACAGGGAAACCACCCTTCTTACAGATGACATCATTGCTCCATTTGGACTTTGACTCCTGAACAGAAATGACTTTTTAACTCCACTAAGGTGCAGACTCTGAGCTCGGCACCCAGCAAGGAAGCCTTCTTGATTCAACTTGGATTGTGTACCCTGGGCCAGGCAATCCCTTCCCAAGACATTCTACTCACCTTCCTCAACCTATAGCACCTGACACCTTACATGAGCTCTGACATTCTCACTGGGTTACTTTCTTACACAAACATCTCTCATCCCTCTGCACATTTATAGTACCCTATACTGTGCCATGATTTCCCAGCATGGACAGCCTCTTTACACTGGCCAGGTCCCCCACCACCCCTCCCAAGTGTAAACACACAGATTGCTTTGCTCCTTCTAATTGCTTCTTGATTGAATTGTTTAAGGAGAAAAGAGACAGAAAGAGAGCGAAAAGAAAAAGAAAGAGGAAGAAGAATAATGGCATTTCAATGAAAGTGAATTTATGGAATTCTTACTCTGATGGACCCTTCCCTAACACAGTGGAAATGTTCTTAATGTCATTAATCAAAAATAAAATTATGGGTTTTTTTTCCTTTTTGAAAAATGAGGTAGTTGAAAACAGAATGATCAAATTCACTGAGGAGGGGAAAAAGACTCTGAAGGATTTGTCTATGCTGGGTAAGCAAATGACATCAGAAACATATTTTGTGCTTAGAACCAAGTTAGCAAATTTTTATAATTCCAAGAAATGTCTACATTATGCAATTATTCATATTTCTTAGCCTTTTTTCCAGGTCACTTCTACCTTCTGAGAATCTAATGAAAACTATAGCTCTTTTTAGAAAAAAAAATGTAAGAATTGATTTAGACACACACAAGCACAATTTACATTCAAATTCATTGCAATCATGTTCTTCTCTATAGAGCATTTGACCTCTAGGTTAAGGACAAACATAAGTTTTTCAATAATGTTGATGTTTGCCTACATAAATGTAACACAAGCACACAGTCTTTGAAACCAGACTAACCTAGGTTTAATAATAAGCTCTGCCACTTAATTAATTTATAACTTTGGCCTTAACTTCTCTGAGTCTTA
>CAUYQG010174372.1:0-15382 GCA_963574415.1 Tarsius wallacei
TAGAATTTTTTTGTTGTTGTTGAGTTGGAGTCTCACTCTGTCACCCAGACTGGAGTGCAGTGGCCACTCCCGGCCACCGCAGCCTCAACCTGCTGGGCTCTGGCGATCCTTCCGCCTCAGCCTTCCAAGTAGCTGGAACTATAGCGTGCGCTACCATGCCCGGCTAATTTTTTAAAAATTTATTGTAGAGATGAGGTCTCGCCAAGTTGCCCAGGCGGGTCTCGAACCCGCGGGCTCGGGCAATTCACTCACCTTGGCCTCCCAAAGCGTGGGATTACAGGCTGAGCCACCGAGCCCGGCCTGAAGCATTTATTTTTTTAAAAATAGGAAATTAAAGCTTGAAGGAAATAATCATTTAACCCAACCACCCTAAGATTCAGAAGTATAATTTTTCCTTTTCGTGCCACAAAATGCTTATTAAGTTTTGGGGTGCACAGTATCAGTTAAAGCCTAATACTCTTTTATGAAACTGCAATAATGCTAAGACTGCAACAGAAGCTGGAGGTGTAGTTTTAGGGTGACTAAGCACAAAGCCAGCGAAGATGACACTTTCCAAATGAGTATCTCCAATATCTGAACAGGGTTGACTGCATTCTGGAGTTGTTTGGCCTGCCGCCGGATAATGAACAGCATCACAAAAAGGAGAATTTGAGTATTTGAGATTAGACACAACTCACTTATGGTCAGACTGCCTACTGGCTGCTACAGGCCCACTCTGATGCACTCTTTGGGGGTGTGCTATGAAAGCCTTGCAGCAATTACCCAGGATCATAAAAGAGCAGTATGTCACAGCCTCAGATGGGCCACGGAAGCAACTCCGTTGGAATCTCTTTCTGCTCCACTCTCCTGAACCCAGGCGCGAGAGACAGCTAAGGGGTGACTGTATTTACTACAGCTGTTGTGTAACAGGATAGGAGCACCAAAAGATAATGACGGATACCTCTGCTCTCTGCCTTTACACCACATCGTGAGTGTACTATTTTTCAGCATGTGGAACGCTGTGACTTTAGGAAGGGACATGTATTTTGAGGATTACGACACTACAAAATTTAATGGCAAGACCTCTCTCTTCCCACGACATTTCTGAGTGTGCCTAAAGGCACATTTAACATATCGTATATGCAGTGCATACGCGCAATGCATACTAACAACTACCATTAAGTGTAATAAGTAACATAGACAAAGGTGTTTGCCTCATCTTCCCATTTGGCTAAAATGTTTCTGTTTTGTATTCTTTGCACCCTAAGGATGATGTCTTTAAATAGTGTCCTTATGAGGGTCGCTCCCAAATGTGCATCTTGAGCTTTCACCCGCCCTGAACTCTAGATTCATATATGCAGTGCTTTTCAGACAACCCTTGTTCACCTCGCCACACCTGTTCCCCCTCAGTAACTCCCTCAAGCCAGAAATCCAGGCGTCCCCTTGATCCCTTCCTTCTGTTTATCTGCTCCACTCACAAGTCAGTTCCCCTCTCAAATATAACCTGGATCTGTCCGTGTCTCTCCATTTTCACTGCTGCTAATTCCTCCAGAATTTTCTAATACCTTCAGAACTGCTCTCCTACTTCCAGTCTTGCCCCTTTCCAGTCTGTTTTCACCACCAAAGCGATTGTTTTAATCAACCTATAAACTGGATGCTCTTGCTCCCCTGCCTAAAATCCTTCATCGGTTTCCATCACCCTTCCCACAAAATACGAACTCCTCCCCACTGCCTGGAAGCCCTCGTGTGACCTGGCTTTCCCCTGCCGCGGTATTTCAGACCGCGCCCTGCTCACTCACCACGCTTCAGCTACTCCTTTCCCACCTATAAACCCACCAAAACGGTATCCATATGGAGCAGACATTTACACACGTGCCCTCTGCCCAGAATGCTCTCCCTAGACCTCTGCTATGGCCACAGGATCATTCGAATACCTGCTCAGAGAGGTTCCCCGACCTCCACATGGAAAGCGGATCCCTCCCCGCCATCACTCTATCTCGAGCGCACCGTCCTGTTTGGATTATTTTGTATGTGCTATGTGATGTGCAGCATGTTTGCCTCTATCTTCTTTTTCTGTTTGTTCTTCTCTTTATTTTTATTTTTTTGTTTTTAGAGACAGGGTCTCACTGTGTTGCCCACCCAGGCTGGTCTCAAATTCCTGGTCTCAGGTGATCCTTCCGCCTTGGCCTCCCAAAGTGCTGAGATTTCAGGCATGAGCCACTGCACCTGAACAATTTTATAATAATCTTCTGTAAAATTTTCTCTCTGAAATGACCTTATTTATTGCCTGTCTCCCACCATTATTAGAATGTGAGCCCCTTGAAAACTAAATAACAACAACAAAAAGAATGTGAGCCCCTTAAAGGCAGAGATCTGTTTGTCTTGTTTGCCACTGTAGCCTCAGTGCCTAGAACAGTGCCTATGTTATAGAAGGCACTAAAACAAACAAACAGCAACAACAAAAAACCTGTTCAATGATTTGGTTTTACCATTTAGAACAAAGCATGTGTCAAAGTAATATACACATAGGCAATATACAAGGTAATATACACAAGTGCTTACTTGTGATGAAAGATGCAACCCAAAGACAGTGATATCAGAAGATTCATCGTTTGCTTTTCTAATAAACTTTATTCTCCGCCTCATAGAAATTTAATATGAATTGAATTTCTGCCTTTGGACATTGGTAATAATAGATATTCCAAGTTCATCTAGTCTGACCTCTGCTTTTTCACAAAAGGCTAATAAGTATTTAAAGTATGCTTTAAATACTTGCAAAACGTAACAGCTTTGAGAACACTCGTGTGATGGGAGGAAATTTCTTCTCTACTCCTACAGTCATTGACAAAGACTCTCTTCTTGATCAAACTTTGTGACCAGGCATCTCTGAGCCTTCCTCTGGACTAGGCCTCAACCTTGGCTCATGAGAGCTGCAGCTGAAAGCACACACCATTTCTTCCCCCTGCCTTCCCTCTAAGATACTCACACAAACACCAGTAGAGTTCCTGTCGGTTCAAGGCTGTGTTCCTCGGGTGACAACCACAGATCCCTCAACGTGCCTGCCGGAGAAAGCTGGACACTGCCCAAGGAAGGAATTCGCTGTTTGTTCCAGGCAAAACCTGACTACAGGCCCCTGATATCCCTTTTTGCGGAACATTGACTTTAGAAAACTTCCCATCATAAACCTTTCCTCCCCTTGAAAGTTATCTTCTACATTCCAGAAATGCCTTTCTCAAGGACCCAGGAGCCATCCGTTTAGAATGTAACCAAGAAGGATAGAGGCCCCGCTGCACAGTCTCTGTGGGAGAGTGGAAGCCTAACTTAATAAGCGTTAACCACAACAGCCTAATCACGTTGACCAAACCCCACTAATGGCCTTCAGTACTTTTCCTTTAGCACACTCCAGTGTTTAAAAAGCCCCCACCGGCCGGGTGTGGTGGCTCACGCCTGTCATCCCAGCACTTTGAGAGGCAGAGGCAAGAGGATTGCCTGAGCCCAGGGGTTTGAGACCAGCCTGGGTAACTTGGTGAGATCTCCACAATAAGTCAAGAAATTAGCCAGGTGTGGTGGCGTGCACCTGTAGTCCCAGCTACTTGGAAGGCTGAGGTAGAAGGATCGCCTGAGCTCAGCTGGTCGAGGCAGCAGTGGCCATGAGTGTGCCACTGCACTAGACGATAGGGTGAGACTCCAACTCAAAAAAAAGGTCCCCCACCTTTTGTTTCCAAGAAATTGAGTTCAGTTCTGTACTGAAGTCTTTCTCTCCTAATGCAGTAGCTCAAACAAAATCTGTTTTGTCATTTTAAACAAGCGTCCAGTGAATAACTTCTCTTTCATACTTGAGCTAACCAGTTATGATGTGTAGCATGTCTGGCTCTATCTTCGTGTGGATGAATTTTCATAGATTGTGGACTACATCTAGCCAGCCTCTTAGGCTCCCGAAGATGATATTCCTCAGAAACGGTTCTTTCCATTGGGGGGAGATGGGCTCAAGAAATGTCTTAGGGATGGATCTCTGTCTCATAAGAGAAAAGAGTAATAGAGTATGTCCTGAAGCAATGACCAGACATTGCATCTCCAGTCCCTCTTTATCATCTAAATTCAGGCTCCTCTGAATTTCTTTATTCTAATCCCAGTTGGGTATTGCAATCTTAATGACTGTGGGACTGCCAGGTCTAGGAGGCAGTTGGATATAGAATCTGGGACTGAGGGGCTTGGAGCCTGGAGACACCTGGGCTTAAAGACACAAGTCTGAAGTACTCAACATTCAGATGTAAATTGAGTAGGTATGATTACCTGCTTACCCAGCAAGAATAAGTTGACTATGAAAGGAGAAGAGGACCAAGGACAAAACCACCTAGGAAACACTAATGTTCTCAGAAAGTGTAGTGGACTGGGCTTTTCACCTCTTATAGCACACACAGACAGTAGCATTTGTATGGCACGCTGTGGGTAAGACATCTAGGAGTATCTATATCGAGCTTAGTGAAATTTTTAATTACTTTTTGTCTTAGTTTCCTGGGACTGCTGTGACAAATTACCACAAAACTGGGTGGCTTAAAGCCTCAGAAATGCATTGTCTCACAGTTATGGAGTCTAGACGTCTAAAACCAGGATGTCAGCAGAACCATGTTCCCTCTGACACCTGGATGGGCATCCTCCCTCGCCTCTCTTCCTTACTTCTGGTGGTTTGCCGGCGATCTCTGGTGTTCCCTGACTTGTGGCACTTCAATATCTGCCTTCATATTTACACAGTGTTCTCCTTGTGTGTCTCTCTGAGATCACATAGCGTTTTCTTACAGGGACATAAGTCAGATTGGATTAGTGGTCTGCCCTACTCTATATGACCTTAACTAATTATGTCTGTAATGACCCCATTTCCAAATAAGGTCTTACTCTGAGGTTCTGGGGGTTAGGATTTCAACATAGGACACCATTCTTAAAACTTTCTTTATGTCCTGTAACTATAATAAGAAAAATTTTTAAAAAGGAGATGTGCTAAATATTGAATTTATCTAATGTTTAGGCTGACTTTTTTTTTTTTTTTTGAGTTGGAATCTCACTCTGTCACCCAGGCTGGAGTGACATGGCACACTCACGGCCACTCCAGCATCAACCTGCTGGGCTCTGGTGATCCTTCTGCCTTAGCCTTCCAGGTAACTGGAATTACAGGCACGCACTACTGCACCCGGTTAATTTTTATCTATTGTAGAGATGAAGTCTTGCCAAGTTGTCTGGGCTGGTCTTGAACCCGTGGGCTCAGGCAATCCACTCGCCTTGGCCTCCCAAAGTGCTGGATTTATGGGCTGAGCCACCAAGACCGGCCTAAGCTGACTTTTTAATATCAGATTTTATGTTTGAAATTAACACACTTTCTAATTTTATATGATGATTACCATTGGTTATAAATGTTCACACAAGTAGATAATCTTAAAAGTAACAATACTTGTATAGTCATGCAGCAATTTATGACAGTTGAAATTATATTTAAATAATCTATAAGTCTGTCCTTTTTTTCACTGACAAATGTAACAGTACATCTCTTATAAAGATGAGAATTGATTTTGAATGCAATGAAACTTTTTCTTTTTTTTTTTTTGGTTGGAGTCTTACTCTGTCACCAGGCTTATGACCACCACAGCCTCAACTTGCTGGGCTCAGGCGATCCTTCTGCCTCAGCCTTCCTATTAGCTGGAACTATAGGTGGGTGTCACCACACCCGGTAGCTTTTTGACTTATTATAGAGATGAGGTTTCCTAGGCTGATCTCAAACTTCTGGGCTCAGGCAATCTTCTTGCCTCTGCCTCTCAAAGTGCTGGGATTACAGGTGTCAGTCACTGCGCCAGGCCTGAAGTTTTCTCTAGCTGAACAAACAGGTATTGTTAGGATAAATCAAACTGTAGTTACCCTGGACATTACTAAAAGTGCCATTAGCACTAATATATTTGAAGATAGAATTTGGTCCTGGTTACAGCCCTAACAGGAAGGAAACCCTGCCTGCCTTCCCACCACTGCCAACCACATCTTGAACTGTGTACTCTCCTCTTTGGGCAGTAAAGTTGAAGTCCAGCTTGACCTCTCCCAGGGCTACTCAATAGAGCAGTGAGTGACTTATGATGGCTGGAAGGAGAGACGAACACTTTCAGATCCACTTCTTGGATAACCCTCATTGAAGCACACATTAGAAATGTTCCTAATGATAGTCACCAGCTAGGAAGTTCCCCATGCCCAGGCTCCATCTAGGCGAAATATCTCTTTGCTTCCTGCCTGCTAGGAAACTCTGAGATAGAAGTCACATCCTAAAAAGGAAAACAGGTTAAGCAAGAGGAAAAACAAATGAGCCCAGTGTCCCAGAAACCAGCAGGGGTGTGGCCCATAAAATCAAGTGCTGATGATAGTCTGGACAGATAAGGACTGCAAGGGTTCGTCCCCAAGGAGGTGACTGGAGACGGCTGGGAGTTGGTTCAGTCAGGTGGTGGGAGCTCAAGCACAAATTGCTGTGGGTTGGGATTAGGAACCGGAATGGCAGTGAGACGTGGGGACAGTGTAGGTGGGCATCTCGTCTGCGCGCTTTGACTGCCCTTCAGTGTCTCTGGGCTTTCTAGTTTATTTTTTTGTAAAATGGCTCATATATGAACACCCACCCAATAGGACTGATGGGTTAAAAGAATTAACCTGAAAGCTTTCTGAAAATTAGGAAGCACCAGAGGTTTATAAATACCTCCAAATATTATCAGGACTTTTTAGTTCTAATGAAAGTTTGTGATTCTTCTTGTCTCATTCCCTTACCCACAAGAACTGTCTCTTTTAAGTCTGGTTTTTAAAAAATAAATAGTTGAAACAGGCAAAAGAGCAAAATGGGACCCAGCGTTTTTCAATCCTCTTTGGTGCACTGGTGATCATGGTAGTAAATCCTTTGAGATGCCACTAAGAAAGAAAAGAAAACCACCCTAAAGAGCTGTCTCTCTACAAACTATAACATTGGATTTACTCTCTGAGAAGAAAGTATTTTTTATTAATAGTGACTCAGCTTTGCCAAAATTCTAGAAGAAGCCGAAAGACTTGATGATTAATTCCTTGAGAATTGCAGAGAATATGATAGAGATTTGGGCTGGGTGTGGCCTTGGCTGGGACTGAGACTCATAATGGAAACAGATTGCTAGAAGAGCCCCAGTGAACCTAGCTGGGGTCTTCCGCTATGCTCACCTCGAGGAAGATCATTTTTCCAGAAGAAAGCATTTCTAGACCAAATTTTTTTTTCAATATGCATTCACCGCAGAGTGATTAAACCGGATAACAGACATGTAGTGTCAGGTATAGCTCATATAATTTCAACTCTACACCCTTAAATCCTGGAATTGAATTTAGTTCTGCATCCAAACCATTCCACTTTGCTGCATTACTACTTGTATAGGTATACCTAGGTAAATCATTCGACTGGTGGTTTGTTTTAAGAAAATATTTAAGCATAAACTAAGACTTTCACTTCCTCTCTCTCTCTCTTTCTCTCTCTCTCTCTTTCTTTCTTTCTGATACAGCCTTGGTGGATTTAAATTCCTAGATTCCAGTGATCCCCCTGCCTCAGCCTTCAGCCTCCCAAGTAGCTGGGACTACAGGCACGTGCTACTGTGCCTGGCTCCAATTAGAGACTTACACTACTTTGAATTACTCTTTTTCATTTTCTGAAAACTGGTGTCCAAGCACAAATTGCACCAAATAAAGTTAAATGGTCAAGGAAGACTTTATTCAAGGCTATTGTAGTGGGAAAGAGAGGCCAGAACTAATTCTAAACTTGACTCCATGGAGGCAGAGGGGTAGAGTTTTTTAAGGGCTGAGGTGAGCTGGTGGAAAGTACTGGAGGACCTTGAGGGGAAGTCATAGATCATCTGTGTTTGCTAATTGGCTTTACCCAAAGGAGAAAGAGACTTCTCACATCTTTATGACAGGTGGCAGTTTTGCAATTTGTAGCAAGTCACCCACTGAGGTCAAGCTCCTACTTTCGCACAGGAACTAGAAAATAGGGGTACTGTCCCCTTTTATGATTACATTTCCAAAGATGGCTCCCTGGTCTGTGAGAAAGATATTCCTGGGTAGTAAACCTTGCAAGAGTCTTTTTAAAAGACTTAAAGTATCTCAAAGGAGCAGACAAGGACTTGATAAGTTTTCAGGCCAGCACTGTGGCTCATACGTATAATCCCAGCACTTTGGGAGACCGAGGTGAGAGGATTGCCCAAGCCCAGGGGTTGAGACCAGCCTGTGCAACTTGGTGAGACTTCATCTCTACAATAAATCAAAAAATTAGCCAAGCCAAGCATGGTGGTACACGCCTGTAGTTTCAGCTACTTTGAAAGCTGAGGTGGAAGGATCGCCTGAGCCCGTCCGGCAGATCGAGGCTGCGGTGACCGTGAGCATGCCACTGTACTCCAGCCTGGTACAGAGTGAGACTCTGACTCTAAAGGAAAAAAAAAAAAAAGAATTGACAAGTCTTCTAAAGAACATGCTCTAAGAAAAGGGAGGTCAGGGTCCTAAAGTGAGGAGAAAAACTGCCTAAAGTTTAGTCAGGCTGAGGGAAACGTTAAGGCCATCTTGGTCACTGGTCACATGACACATTATCATTCAATTACTGAATTAATGTTTGCTTGATCTAATTACTCAGTTGTCTAGCCAATGCCACTTTTGTTTTCTCCCAGGAAACTGCCATCTGTTCTGATTGTGGCAAATTTCTAATTAGCACCATCCAATAGAACACTCTGCAATGACGAAAATGCTCTACTATCTGCACTGTCTAATACAGCAGTCACTGGCTGGCTGCATGTGGCTGTTGAGCGCTTGGAAATGTAGTACATGTGGCTGTGGAACCGAGCTTTTCTCTTTCACTGGCTGAAACTTAAACAGCCTCCTGTGGCTGGCGGCTATCCGTCGAGCAACGCGGCCTCCACATCGACCTCGCCATCATTCTCTCGGCAGAAAACCTGCTGCTCCCAAGTGTAATGTCCGTGACCTGGGTCCTCCGCCAAAGAGAGATTACCACTGGCGTTTAGGAACACTGGTGCTCACTGTAATGACGAGACTTAAGATAACACTTATGAAAGTGCCTAGTAAGCTGCCTACTACAGGGGCACATAATGAATTGTGGCAGAGTGTTCAAAGTCAAGAACATCACAGAGAGTAGGGTCTTGCAGGTGCGGGGTTATAGGAGTAGAAATGTTATGTTCCTCGCTGTTGTAAGACACAGATGCTCTGGCTGTTTTGTGACCAACAGGAAGTTAGTTGCTTAATCTTGGAAACAATCACCTTCTTTTGTTGACTCAAATAAAAATACCAGATTTTAAAACCAGAAATCATAAGCATTTGGATTCCTCTCAAGGCATTTAAGTCTATCATGGCATGATGTTGTTGATACATGCTTTCCCATTATAAAGATGAAGTCAGAGCATCTTCCAAAGATTCGTCTGATGTAAAGGCATGATTTTATAAATTACATGTTTTTAATAGAAATTATGTTTTATTCTGGGTGAATTATATGTTTAAAAATGTGGAATACACAGCGGAGGAAGGGAAAAGTACCATATATAATTGAGAAAAGAGAACAATTTGGCAAATATGTTTCAGCAGAATATGAGAATCTTGGCATACTACTTTTTTTTTTTTTTTTTTCAGTCGAGGTCTCAAACCGTGGCCCAGGCTGGATCAGCAGTGGCATGATCATGGCTTACCGCAGCCCCGACCTCCTGCGCTCAGGTGATCCTCCTGCATCAGCCTCCCGAGTAGTTGGGACTACAGGCAATGTCACCATACCCAGATAATTTTTTTTTTATTTTTTGTAGAGAGTCTAGCTATGTTGCCCAGGCTGGTCTTGAACTCCTGGGCTCAAGTGGTCTTCCTGCCTCCACCTCCCAAAGTACTGGGATTACAGGCATGTGACACCTTGCCCAGCCACAGTTGTGGTTTTTAAAACTTAAAGAACTGTGTGTGCATTTCCCATTTGTAGCCATTCTGCCTTTTTCTAGCCGGTTGCCACCCCTGCTGCCTTTCTTGTGGCCTTTGGACTCCTTGTGCCCTTGTCTGCTCCCACACTGCTCTCCTAGAAGAGCACAGCCTCCAGATTGCCCTTCTCTCTTTTGTCCCAGTCTGAGTGCCATTCATTTCCTCTGTGTTTTGCTTCCATGTCCCTTTAGTTCTTCCATTTGATGACTGTCATGGAAGAGTGGAGTGAATGCTTCTGTTTGTGACACTGCTGGCTGAAATTGGACAGGTTTCCCAATCCTTGGCCTTAACAAGGGCAGAGTTGAACCATTGACCTCTGAAATTCTTTCCAGTTCTAATAGTGTATGATAAAGTAATTGCAATAAGGTGTAAATAGTCTTAATCTTCCTACAGTGGGGGATGGATGCATATTTTTCACTTAAAACAATAGCTCGTTGATCCAAATGATATGTGGACTGTGTATTGGATGCATTTTTTAGCCTCTCCTCATCCCTCCGACTCAAACTGTGATCTAGGGAACAAGATACAAGGAGTCAGTTTCTCAACCCTGATGTACCTGTGTATTCCACTGGCCCCACCTTTGTGCATGGGATTTGGAGGAAGAATCAATTACTACTTTGTGAGAGAAGGCAGGCTAGTAGTAGCAACATCTTCTAATCCAAAAGGATTCCTCATTTGTTATGAGTACGTTCTGAAAGTCAGGGGGAAAAGAGCCATGCTCTTTTGAAGCTGTCCTGTTCTGGGTTGTAGGGACAGTGCCTCTGGCCTTTCCCTGCCTGAGTCAGTGTGTATGCCTCCTCTCAGGAGAACAGCAGCAGTTTGCCAGTAATATCCCAGTACCAGTTCTTCTCATGGATCTGTGGATTCTGCAATCTATGTAATTCTCAGTCTAAGAGCAGGAAATCAAGAGCCAAGTGTATGTGTGTTGAGAGGTAGGGGTCCTGTTTTAGTCTCCTGCATGTGGCCAGCCAGTTTTCTCAGCACCATTTACTGAGCAGGTTCTCATCTCCCAAGTAGTTATTGGTGGAGGCTTTGTAAATCACACTGAGATACCACCTAATTCCAGTCGGGATGACTATCATCAGTGACTCAAAAACAACAGATGCTGGAGAAGATACAGGGGAAAAGGGAATGCTTCTATACTGTTGGAGTGTAAACTAGTACAACCTCTGTGGAAAAGTGTGGTGATTCCTAAAAGATCTAAAAATCTACCTTCCATACAACCTAGCATTCCCCCTTCTGGGAATATACCCAGAGGAACTCAAATCACTCTATGAAAAATATATCTGCACATGCATGCTTATTGCAGCATTATTCACACTGGCAAAAATATGGAACCAACCGTGCTGGCCATCGAAAGTGGACTGGATAAAGAAAACTTGGATAGACTTAGAGTCTGTAATACTAAGTGATTTATCACAGAAACAAAGTTCTGAGTCCTACATGTTCTCACTCATAAGTGGACTCAACATTTATCGTAATACCCTAAGAAAGGAATTGGCAATAGCTGGGGGTGGGGGAGAGCACATAACATCAATAAGGGTACCCAGACTTTACCTGCACGATGACTATTTATGTACCTAACCCTGAATTGTAGCCCACATCTTAATAAAAAAAAAATAAAGAACCAAGTTTATGTTTTGGCCACAGTCTGTGGAGAAGTCAGACTCTTTTGCATTATTACCATTGCTATCCTTTTTCTCCATTCATATATCTTTCACTATATACATCATTTAAATTCAGAGGTAGTTAGATTAATGAGTATACTTTCTCTCTGAACAATGTCTTATGGAGCACTTTGACTGTATATTTCTAAAGGATCGTATTTCAAAATGCAGTTTTTTCATTTTGAGGGGCTTGGTATTTTTTTTCCACATATTTTCAGCAGCTTAATTACCAAAAAAAAAAAAAAAATTTTTTTTTTCTTTGGTGGACAGGAGAGAAAAAGGATAAGAAAGGATATGGAAGCAGCCCACCCCCTCACCTTCAGAGGATGGGCTTTAGTCTGGTGGAAACAGTACAACTACATAGGCTCCCCCTTGCCAGCCTTTCACTAAAAAAAGAAAAAGAAAAACGTTCGAAGGTTGTTTTTAAAAACCATACACATAAATGAGTAATACTCGTGTGTTTGTGTGGTAGACGAGCCCCAAAGTAGAAAGTGACCTGTAGTGAATGATCTCGTTCCCCCTGTCTGCTACTGTCAGGCTCCCCTTCTGAATGAGAAGATACCAGTTGCTTGGCTCTTCGCTGGCTCTTTTAAAATTCTAGTCCTCTTCTGGTAAATCCCTATTTTCTAACTCCCTCCCACCCCCCACCCATAGTTATCTCAACGAGAACAGTCTTTTCAATCTAGCATTCACTGCACATGTTCCAGTCATGCGGTTACAGAGTTGACATTGCAGCCTCAGCAAAGGTTATCTCTTTAAAATTCTCTGAAATTCCCCTTTGGCACATCCATTTTGGCACTGGGTTTATATAGGAAAGTGGTAATGCTCTTGGCTCCTCTTTTTGTGCTTTATAAAAATAGAAATCTCTGGCCAGAAGGGCAAATAGGCTCTGTAATTCCCATCAGCTCTGCTTCCTGAGTGTTTTCTACTTTCCGCAGTAGTAAATGGTGTCCTCACCATGTTCTTGTGGACCAAGTGGGTGGCTTTTAAAAAACATGAACATACTGTAGCCTGACACTTATTTTAAAGTCTTATTAGAAAACCCTGCTGTTCCAACATGTGTGTGAAGTACTGTTAGAATGTTTCGACTTTTGATTTTGTAGTCCTTTTGCATTTTTTAAGAGTTGAAATAAGTCAAAGATTATATTCACTGATGCCAAATTACCTTTTACAATTTGGGCAATAATATAATAAGAAAGATAGAAAATTCAAATTGCTTTGCAGTGAAATGTGTTCATTACTAAATAAATGACATCATGTGTGCTTTCTTGGGAAAGCGCTTTCTGGGGTAGAGACAACCAACTGCCTTTGAGGCAGGCAGCACAGGCCTTTTTGTTTTCAAGGAGGTGGTTCTATCTAGGAAAACATTGCTTCTGTGAATAGAATTGACCCATTTGTTACTATAGATTACCTTCTGAGACCTCCATTTCTTTCTATACTTAAGGGTGACCTTCACATGAATAGCGTTTTATGAAGTCATGTTGATGCATTTCCATAGTTATGATTCTTTCATTTAAGAATGACTGCTTATGTTTGTCAGAAAAAAATACTTATTTTTGATTTTGTTTTAAAATGCAAATATTGGTCATCTAGAAGTGGAAGCCTCCACGTCGTTAAAAAATTTTTCTTGCTTATATTTTATATGAATAAGGAATGCAAGCTCATAGGTGAATTATTCACCCCTGAGATGGTTTTTGAAAGACCACTTTTAAAAATGCTGGTCTGAGCCGGGCTCGGTGGCTCAGCCTGTAATCCCGCACTTTGGGAGGCTGAGGTGAGTAGATTGCCTGAGCCCGCGGGCTCGAGACCCACCTGGGCAACTTGGCGAGACCTCATCTCTACAATCAATCAAAAAATTAGCCGGGCATGGTAGTGCGCACCTGTAGTTCCAGCTACTTGGAAGGCTGAGGCGGAAGGATCGCCGGAGCCCAGCAGATTGAGGCTGCGGTAGGCGGGAGCGTGCCACTGAGCCTGGGCCACGGAGTGAGACTCCAATTTAAAAAAAAAAAAAAAAAAATGCTGGTCTGTTTTCTTCAAACAGAGGCAGTATGAATTAATAATCTTTTGCTCTTAGGCAACCTCTCCTCACGCCACCTAATTTATATTAATTTATATACATTGGAAATATGCTATCTTTTTTAACTGAATATTTTGAAATAAGATTTGTCATCCTGTGTATTAAACATATACTTTTCTCTCTGAAGCTGCAAATTTTCTCCTGATATGTTTCTCTTTGTCAGAAAACACACTGTAGACTTTATAGATCTGTGGTATCGAATACTCTCGATTGGATCCTTGGGAAGAAAGTGTTTTAAAGTGCATAATTAGGGCACTTGAGCATAAAACTACAATTATACACTTGTGTGTTAATTTTGTGTACAGTAAGACTTCAGTTCAACACTGGTTGTAAATGAGAGAAAGCATTTTACTGCCAGTGAATGCCTGCGTTTTATGAATACTTAAATAAAATTGTCTCTAATTGGCTGACCTGGGAAGAAAGGTGAAAGCATCTGTAGTTAGGTGAGAGAGGCGAATACAAAATGTGTATGAGAGGTTTCTCCTGAAAGGTAACTAGGAAAGTCATCTTACTTTGGTGTACAGCTGTGCTTGTTGTGCCTTTGGAATCACTTGTGCTATTTCAGCTGCTGTTTCACCGTAAATCATCAAGAGACAGAGTGGTAGAGATCGTAGTTGACAAGGAATCTTTGATCTGGTGAGATAAAGACTGTGGGCTAATGTGATTGACTTGCGTGGGCTAACCATACATTTGTTAATCGAATTCTGTGTTCAAGAGTTAGGCTGTAATCCTTGTAGCTTGAAGGAGTTAATTTTATGAAAACTAAAGGATGGACCACTTTGCCAGATGGACAATAATGTGGCAGAACTTGTTACCCTAAAGAGATAGCATGGACTGGAAATATAAATTAATTTAAGAAGGGTATAAATAAATTCATGGCTAATAGATTCATAATGGTTATTAAGAGGAAATAAAAGTTGTTCAGGACATATCCCTGACTTCTGGAAATTGAGGTCATGAGAGGCACTACCATTTAGTTCCCACAGCTATATAGAATATTCACTCCGCAGAATACTGGTCTGACCTACTATTCGCTTAAGCTGTGATTTGCTAAATATAGAGCAGTTGAACTTAGAATAAGCAGTGAAATCTTGTAGGCAATTAATAATTGTAAAGAACTTCAAGAGGGATTGTTATGTGTATTATTTCACTGTGTTTAACTTCAGAATTTTATATTGTATGAACCCTTTTAAGGAAGTTTTATAAAACAAATTTGTCACAAAAAGATTTGTTACTAATACAAAATGAGAACCTCTCAATGTTTCACAAATTAAAAAATGTAAATTTATTTTATGATCTGAATTTTTTAGAACGTTTAATGGGGAGGGGTAAATTATCCTGGGTGTGTTGGTTATTTTTCTTTTTCTTTTTTTTTTTTTTGAGTTGGAGTCTCACTCTGTCGCCCAGACTGGAGTACAGTGGCCATTCCTGGCCACCGCAGCCTCGACCTGCTGGGCTCCGGTGATCCTTCCGCCTCAGCCTTCCGAGTAGCCGGAATTACAGGCACGCGCTACCATGCCTGGCTGAGTTTTTGATTTATTGTAGAGATGAGGTCTCGCCAAGTTGTCCAGGCGGGTCTCGAACCCGCGGGCTCAGGCAATCCACTCACCTCAGCCTCCCAAAGGCGCGGGATTACAGGCTGAGCCACCGAGCCCGGCTGGTTATTTTTCAATGA
>CAUYQG010174375.1:0-20549 GCA_963574415.1 Tarsius wallacei
TAAATTCCAAAGAGAATGTGTAATCGCTCAACACGACCCCCTCCCTTACCTAAACGAAGGTATAAGACCCCGCTTCTCCCATTCTGCGGGGCTCGACTTGGATGCGTTAGCCCTCGAGCCTGCCGGCTCGAGAAGTTGCCACTTCCTATAATAGTCTCGGTGTCGCGGCCTCTCTTTCCCGCTGCAAGCCACCTCCACACACCTGAAGTTAGAATCACCCGGCTGTACCTTCCAGCCTTCCAACTCCCGAATCCTTGGCCAGGAAGGTTCACTCCAACCCATCACCCGCTTTGACCCTTGGCCCCTTGCTTACTGAAGGGCCCTGTCTCTTCCAGTCACCGAATGGCAACACCATGGGGGCAAATCAAAGAGGCCTCTGTGGCTTGTTCTGAACTTGGTTTTTAGTGACTCCCTGTCTCCCAAGAGTCACACCTGACAACTTCCCTCTTGCTGTTAACACAGTGGAGGAACAATGATCTTCGGTGAAAAGTGTCAGGCCCCTCTTCCCTTCTCTGATTTCAGGCAGCCCCAGGTCAGGACAGGAAACTGGAAAGTGAGGGGGACACCGGAGCTGTCACACTCACAAGTCCCTTGAGTCTTCAGGCTAATTCTGCTGATCACCCGGAGAGAACCTCTACATGAAAAGAGGGATCCCTCTGGATTTGTGAAAACGCCTCCTCCTCATTGCAGGTTAGAAGGAGCCTTCTAGCTCCCCAGAAAATATGCCATGCCAAAAGGAAGCTCAACTGGTTTTTCTATGACGACAAAATAAAGTGTTCCTTTGTCAGGAATGAGTAAGCCTCAGTCAGGAGAGCCCTTCCCTCCACAGACACGGAAGCGGTGTTGCTACACTCTGTTCATCTTAAGATCAATAGAAATCCTTCCCATGTGGTTAGAAGACAGTGCAGAGCACGATTCTCCTGAAGAGAGGTTTCCCAGCAGTGTTTTAAGCCCTCAAGGCCAGCTCCCAGGACTGGATGGGACCTTCTTGATGGCTGTGGCCAGGACGTCGTTTGTTTGGGAATGACGTGTTATTATGGGACATCATTATTCCTCATCCTGACCTCGTAAAGTGTATGAGACGGGCCCGATTATAGAGCCATATGGCAGGGAGGAATTTGGATAAACAAATTTGTATTCCAATAAAATTTATGGTCCCATAAAATGTAATAATTAAGATGTCAACGACAGTAGGTGTGCTTGCTTAAAGCTGCCTTCGTCGCCTGCCAGATGGTCTGCCCTGGGTGAAGCTTGTTGCAGAAGCAGGGGAGGCTTAGGCAGGTAGACCTTTCCAATATTCTCTTTTGTCCATCCTTCTTTTCGGCAACATTTCTGGCTCCTTATGCCGCCCCGTCGGTCAGCTTTGACTTGGAGAATTTCTTAGGGCATGCCTGTGGTCACACTGTATGTTGGAGGGTTGTTTTGCTTTCTTTGTTTTTGTTTTTTTGATTTCTTGTTGACTCACGTGAGTTCTCTCCTCCAGGACTGGCATGATAATAGCAAAAAGATTGTTGTCCCCCATCACTCCCCTCCCTGGTTTTCCATCTCTTCTTTGAATGGCAGATACCAGCAGCAGCTTTGCTGTGTGGAATGTTTTCTCACCCTTGCCAGGGAGGTTAGAGTTAAGTGAAAGGAACAGCAGCTGTTTTTCCCACTATGAGGCGGGATGGGGGTGGGGAGCATTGCTTGGCTGTTTCTTCTCTACAGATTCACCCTATTCCCCATCTGCCTTTTCTTTTCCATCTCCTGGCCACTCCTTTCTCCCCAGCAGTGGCAGCCAAAGCTGTAGGAGGAGAGAAGGGGAGGGGAGGAAGGGGTGGGCCGGCACAGCGATAGGAGGTGAGGTTATAGCTCCACGGTCTAATTTGCTCCTGCCTGGACCAGAGGTGCTTCGGCATTGAAAGGGAGAGCTAAGTCTAAGCCTCTTTCCATCACTCGCGTGAATATCATCTTTTCTCACTCTCCTTCAGACACACGCACCAGCCTGCAGTCTTGCTCTGAGCAGTCTTTTCCTTACAGCAGCACTAACCAGCAGGGAGATGTTAGGAGTCGGAGCTTTCCAATTAAGGCTGCCTCTGATGGCTCTAGACGAGTCCCTTCTGCTTGAAAACAAGGTTGGAAAATCCCAGATGAAAGATGTCGAGGATAATGTGGCTCAGGACCAAGGGGCTCACAAAAAACCCCTCTTGCCATGAAAACTGTGAAATAGGAGCTATGGAAGTTATGCATTAAAAAAATAAATGTTCAGCAATGACACTCCTTGCTAAACCACAAATTAAGATGTAGCACGGGTCAGATGGTGGTTCCCAAACACTACAGCTGTGTTTGGATTTAGAACAATCGTGGGCCATGGCATGAGCATGGGGGTCAGAGGGAATGGAGGATATTCCCACAAGCCAACGATATCAACGGTGCTACTAGACAATCACGCAAAGAATGAGATCAGTGCTTTTTCATCTGAAGAGTGAGACGTGGAGTTTGCTTTTGGCCAGAGGTAGAGCTGCAGATGGTGTTCATGAGACTGCATCCTGGGTATGCACTAACTGACCGACATCATTCTAGGTAATACAAGAGAGGCAAGCCAGGTGGGTGATCAGAGTAGTCATCCAATCAACGTTGGCTTAAATAAACACAAGAATGAATGATTTCTTAAATGAATGAATGCTGTATCGCCGGCAGCCTAGTCCCTGCCCTGTTGAGGCTTCACATCTAACGGAGGAGGCAAGACAAACATGCATGCAACACAAGCTCGCCATTGTGTTTCCCTTGGCACTGCCCCTCACCTGAGTTCATAATCGGGGTGGGGGGATTGGCTTTTCCATCAGTAGCTGAGAAGGCTGGGCCAACATGGCGGCTTCCTTGTTCTCAGTGGACACCCAGAGGCCCAGGGAGGTTGAAAGGCTTCTTGGGCCACTGTGATCCATGAATAAACACCAGGTAAATGTAACTAGATAATCCACAAGGATGAATATGTGCATACCAGGATTTATTTTTAGCAACTTTTAATTTGGAAAGGTGTAATTGCAAACCATCAGAAAATTACAGGGATAAGCTTAGTACATCAAACACCCATATCTCTGATTCAACTATTGTTAATATTTTATTCCATTTGCTTTATTTGCACACTATATTATACGAGATCCGACAGTTAGGTTCACAAACCACCCTAGAAAAAGTACTCCATCCTCTATTGCTGATTATCACCACGGTCACCTTCGAAGTGCTCCCCTTGGGAAGCTATACACCGACGCCAGTGCCTAGTCCACTCCTCAAAGCAATTTTGGAAATCTTTTTCCAGAATGCCCATCAGGACTATCATCGGTATTTGTTGAAGTCTGTTAGTTAAGTTCGTGAACTTGCCACTGTGTGTTTATGGGGCCAGCACTGTTCAAATACCTGTATTGAAACACTCTCCCTACTAACCTGATGTGGCCCCCAATGACTTTTTTCTTTACCCGAAGATAAAGGAAGACAAGTTGGAAGGAAGACAAGTTGATGACATTCAAGACATCAAGAGTACTACGTGACAGCTCTGATGGCCATTTCAGAAAAAGAATTCCAAAATGGCTTTGATGGGTAGACTAAGCACTGGTGTTGGTCCATAGCTTCCCAAGGGAAGGACTTCAAAGGAGACTGTCGTGATATTCAGCAGTGATGTAGGATGCACTTTTTCTAGGATGGTTCGCAAACTTCATTGTTGGACCTCATATGCTTGTATGATATATATATATATATTATATCAGAGAGAAAGAGTATGTTTTGGAAATATTTGAGAGTCATTTGCATATATTTTGGTCTTTAACCCCTAAATACTTCATGTAAATTTCCTGTGAATGAGGCCAGGATTCTTTTTTTATTTTTTCCAGGATTCATTTTTAAGTACAAAAGAAGCTTTGGGTGCCTGGGTGACATTAAACAACCGCAGAGCACCAGCAGCTTGAAGTGTGGGCTTTATTTCTCTCAATCCTGCCTGATGCTCTGGCATCTTCCAAGTGGGCCTCAAGTGGAAAACAGAGGGTCTTAATCTTTCTTAGACGAATGAAACCTTTCTACACAAACTCCTTTGAACACCCACCTCTCCGCTCTGTGTCTCTCCTAAGACCCTATTGGGCTACCCAGTGCTGCCTCACAGCCCACCCCAAGATGTAGTCACTAATACCGTAACCCTGCTGTTTGTTCTTGGTTCTGTGGGCTCACATGGTGGTGGGTTCACTGTGTGATGGCTGCAGTCTTACAGATGCCTTCCGCTGGGGGCTGGGCATGGTGAAGGGTCCACAAGCGCTTCTCATCATAGCTCTGGCCCCTCAGTGATCCACCACATGGCCTTTCCCCTTGTGGCTAATCTGGGCTTCCTCACAGCATGGCGGCCTCATAGAATTTGAACTGCTTTCGTGACTTTAAGAGAGGGCATTCTGGCCGGACTCTGTGGCTCAGCCTGTCATCCCAGCACTTTGGGAGGCCAAGACGAGAGGATTGTCTGAGCCTGGGGGTTTGAGACCAGCCTGGGCAACTTGGTGAGACCTCATCTCTACAATAAACCACAAAAATTAACCAGGCGTGGTGGCACACGTCTGTAGTTCCAGCTACTTGGAAGGCTGAGGTGGAAGGCTGAGGTGTAGTTCCAGCAGGTCAAGGCTGTGGTGGCTGTGAGCGTGCCACCGCCCTCCAGCCTGGGCAACAGAGTGAGACTCCGACTCAAAAAGAGAGAGAGAGAGTGCATTCCAAGCAGCAAAAGCAGAAAGTGCTTATTTCTTGAGGGCTGCCTCAGTCTTGAGGCTTCACTGCCACTCACTCTGTTGGGTCAGACAAGCCACGGGGCTGCTGGATGAAGAGCAGGAGAACTCACTCCAGCTCTCCTGGGGACGAATTGCCGGCCATCTTGGATCCACCACAATGCTCACCATTTCCGATCGTGCGGTACAGGCATGTACAACTCTTATGCCTCTCCCTCACTGTAGACAGCAAGCGCTTTGAAGGCGGGTTCCTGTCTGACTCATCTTAGCAACCTCTCTCATAGTACTCAGTTTAGTGCCTGATACACAGAAGATGTTTAATATTTATGAAGCCATAGGGATTAAAAACAGAATTCTCAGTAGTGCAACCTCCTTACATGATTTCTGAGGACCCTGAAAGCCTAGAAAAGCTCGCTGATTATCTCAAGGTGGCGAAGTCCTATCTCGTTAACTCCATGGAAGTCCTATGAGTCAGTGTTTCCTCCGGGAAGGTGAGGCCGGGGCCTCAGGAGGGTTGCTTGGGGCTGTGGGGATGAGGGTCAGGGGATGGCTGGCTTTTTCTGTTGCTGGGTTTCTGGTTTTTTAAATAGAAATACTGCCTTGAATAGTTAACTGGCTTATCTGGACCATGACGTGTCTATCAAGCATCTTTTCTCGTTATCTTTTTATTTTGACTCAGGGTCTTCCTCTGTCGCCCAGGCTGGAGTGTAGTGACATATCACGGCTCACTGCAGTCTCGACATTCTGGGCTCAGGTGATCTTCCTTCCTCAGCCTCTTGAGTGGCTGGGACTATAAGAGCATGCTACCATACCTGTCTAACTTTTTGTAAAGATGGGGTCTGGCTATGTTGTCCAGGCTGGTCTTGATCTCCTGGACTCAAGCAATCCTCCTGCCTCAGTCTCCCAAAGTGCTGGGATTATAGGCATTCCTCCACACCAGGCCTCTGTATCTTCTTTCTAAACATATTTCTTCTCCACATCTGCTAAGAGAGTAAGAATGTCAGATTTAAAATACCATGGGAGTCCTGACACGGTGGCTCACACCTGTAATCGCAGCACTTGGGGAAGCCCAGATGGGGGGGATCACTTGAGGCCAGGAGTTGGAGACTAGCTTGGGCAACATAGCGAGATTCCCGTCTCTGCAGTAAAAAAATAAAAAAATAACCATAGGAATGACATGGAGGATAGGAGCATTTGTGAATCTGGAAGTGACAGTGTAGACAGCTAAAAGTACAACCCTGGTCCACTGAGACTGCTGAATCCACACACTGAACTTGGTCAGCACACAGGACCAAGGTCACAAGTACTCAGGGCCCTAATGCAGCTCTGCTTAGAGTTAAACAGCAGGGGTTTGTTGCCTCGTTTATTTTCTTATTTTATTTTATTTTTTTGAGTTGGAGTCTCACTTCGTTGCCCAGACTGGAGTGCAGTGGCCGCTCCTGGCCACTGCAGCCTTGACCTGCTGGGCCCCAACGATCCTTCCGCCTCAGCCTCCCAAGTAGCTGGAACTACAGGCGTGCGCTACCATGCCCGGCTGATATTTATTGTAGAGATGAGGTCTCGCTAAGTTGCCCAGGCAGGTCTCGAACCCGCGGGCTCAGGCAATCCACTCATCTCAGCCTCCCAAGGCGCGGGATTACAGGCTGAGCCACTGAGCTCGGCTATTTTCTTATTTTTTATTTTTTTGAGTTGGAGTCTCATTCTGTCGCCCAGATTGGAGTGCAGTGGCACGCTCCCGGCCACTGCAGCCTCCACCTGCTGGGCTCCTGCGATTCTTCCACCTCAGCCTTCCAAGCAGCTGGAACTACAGGCGTGTGCTACTATGCCCGGCTAATTTTTGGTTTATTGTAGAGACGAGGTCTCACCAAGTTGCCCGGGTGAGTCTCGAACCCGCGGGCTCAGGCAATCCACTTGCCTCGACCTCCCAAAGTGCTGGGATTACAGGCTGAGCCACCGAGCCCTGCCCGTCACCTCGTTTAAATTAAAGCACGGAGGTTGGGGGAAGCATCACTCACTCCCATGGCCCCAAGCCCCATGGGAGCCAGAGGCAAGACAGAACCAGTGGCAGCGGCATCCGTCCTCTGGGCCCATTTGCTCAGCTTCCGTTTTGGTCCTCTAGATTTGTTTTGACAATGCAAGAACTGCCTCACTACCCTGTGGGCCCTGATGTGTGTGGTGGTTCTGAATGAATTCCACCAAATGACGCATCTCTCTGGATCTGTATAGAGATGTAGAAAGATAAATTGCATCTGTCTTCCATGAGAGTTACAGATTCAGCAGAATGTCAGGCTGGGAGGCGTGAGGGAAGCATTCTTGACAGGAGCTCCTTGGAGCAGCCGGCACTGGCTGGAAGGCCGCAGAGTCTCCAGGAGGCAGATGGAGCACAGGTGGAAAATACAAATGAGCTCTCAATGCGGACCCAGGGTAGGCTGGCTCATACCTCCTTATGGAGGATTCTCCACCAAAAGAGTAGCATCTCACTTATCTGGAAGTCGGTAAGGTGGCAATCTCAACTATCTGCCATGCTGCCAAAATCTGGGACGAAAGTTAAGATGTTCCCTGAGGAATTTAAAGAGGTCACAACACGTGTGCACAAAAATCCATGGCTTTTCTCATTAGGCTTTCCTTCAGGGTCTGTTCCCTCCTCCTTCATACAGAGTTCCCACAAACTTGGCTATCTGTGTCCAACGCTCAGACAGGTAGAAACCACGTTAAAAAGAGGGCAGATGGCTGGGCGCGGTGGCTCAAGCCTGTAATCCCAGCACTTTGGGAGGCTGAGGCGAGAGGATTGCTAGGGATTGACCAGCCTGGGCAACTTGGTGGGACCTCGTCTCTACAAAAAATAAATAAATAAAAATTAGCTGAGCGCCAGGCTCGGTGGCTCAGCCTGTAATCCCGTGCTTTGGGAGGCTGAGGTGAGTGGATTGCCTGAGACCGCGGGTTCAAGACCCGCCTGGGCAGGCGAGACCTTATCTCTACAATAAAATTTTAAAAAATAGCCGGACGTGGTAGCGTGCACCTGTAATTCCAGCTTGGAAGGCTGAGGCAGAAGGATCGCCAGAGCCCAGGAGGTCGAGGCTGCGGTGGCCAGGAGCGGCCACTGTACTCCAGTCTGGGTGACGGAGTGAGACTCCAACTCAAAAAAAAAAAAATTAGCTGGGCATGGTGGTATGGGTCTATAGTTCCAGCTACTTGGAAGACTGAGGCAGAAGGATCGCCGGAGCCCAGCAGGTTGAGGCTGCTGTGACTGTGAGTGTGCCATTGCACTCCAGCCTGGGCAACAGAGTGAGACTACAACTCAAAAAAAAAAAAAAGAAAGAAAGAAAAGAAGGCAGGCTTGCAGATGGCTACCACCCCTGTTTCCTGTCAGCGTGGGAGGAGCCCAAGACAAAACCAAAACAAAGTCTCAAGGCTGACAAAAGTCCTCAATAAGCCCAGCCTCTGGGAACTCCTCAGGGACAGGCAGATAACTCTTCTCAAGTCTGCCGTGAGCACAGCAGTGCCTCCCTATGGCCTATATAAAATGGCCAAGACAAGGCCCAGTGGTATCAACAAGGACTTCAAGCATGCTCATGACATAGCCAGTCTCTGAATCCGCAGGTTCCAAAGTCAAGGATTCAACCAACCATGGAAGAAAAATATTCAGAAACACAATTTCATCTGTCCTGAACAGACACAGACTTTTCTTGCCATTATTCCCTAAGCAATAGAGTAAGACAATTATTTACATCATATCAGGGATTATAAATAATTCAGAGATGATTTAAAGTACATAGAAGCATGTGTGTGGGTTACGTGCAAACACTACACCATTTCATATCAGAGACTTGAGCCCCCGTGGATTCTGATGGATGCTGAAGGGTGATTCTATTGCCATTCATAGGTACAGCTCAGAGCTAATCTTTGCAAAATAAGTAAATCATTTCAAAGTTTTTACACTTAACGGAATAGATTCTCAGTTATCTGAAAAACGGTTTACTGATTGTATTAGTCAGCTCGAGCTGCCATAACAAAGTACCCCAGCTGGGTAGCCTGAACCACAACAGACATTTATTTTTTCACTGCTGTGAAGGCTAGAAGTCCGAGACCAAGGTGTCAGTAGGGTTTCCCCTGAGACCGCTCTCCTTGGCTTACTGATGGCCACCTTGTCGTGTGTCCTCACACGGCCCTTCCTCTGTGAACACACATCCCTGGTGTCTCTTTGTCCAAATTTCCTCTTCTCGAAAGAACACCTGTCATATTGGATTAAGGCCCACCCTAAAGGCCTCTTTTTTTTTTTTTTTTTTTTTTTTCTTCACCTTGACAACCTTTTTCAAGGCCCTGTCTCCAAATACAGTCATAATCTAAGGTAGTGGGGCTTAGGGCTTCTGCATGAATTTTCAGTTCAGCGCATCGCACTCAGACATATTCTTTTATTTGTGCATTAACGCAATGAATTCAGTCTCAAAAAAAAAATCAGCAGAATTATCAGGGGATCCTCTCGCTCTAGTTATTCTGAGCCTACTGACAAGAAGGTTAAGAAAATCATGGTTTTAGCTTAGCTTCTACTTTTCTTACTGCCTCTTACACACACACACACACACACACACACACACACACACATCCACACGCACACGTGCGCGCACACCCCCGGGAGAGCAAGTCTGGTTTATTCTTTCCCTAAACATGTTTGCAATGCCTCCCCTCTCCTGACACTGCCTTCATGTTCAGACCCTCATCACCTCTTTCCTGAACACCACCTCTTCTTGGAAGCTTTTTCTGATCCCTCCTCCCCAACCCCTGCAACCCAAGCTGTTAAATACCCCTTGCTGGCAGCTGAATCGCGACTCCCACTAACGCTCATACTCCGAAGCCCCAATTCCCTGTACGGTTTGTCAAAATGTGACTGAATTTGGAGATAGGGCCTCTAAGAGATGATTACATTAAAATGAGGCAGTGAGAGTGGGTCCTAATCCAGTCTGACTGATGTCCTTGCGGGAGGGGACAGTTTGGACATACAAAGAGACTCCAGGGGCATGTGTGCACACAGAGAAAAGGCCGCGTGAGGACACGGCAAGAAGATGGCCTTCTGTGAACCAAGAAGAGAGGACTCAGAAGAAACCAACCCTGCTGACATCTCGACCTTGGACTTCCAGGCTCCAGAACTTGAGACACTAAATAGCTTCTACTGAGACCGCCCAGGCTGCGGTACTGTTACATCAGCTTAGCAGACTACCAGCTCTCTTCTACCATTGTGTGTCCCAGGGTTTGAGAATCCTTGGTGTCCTTGCTTCCTCCCTTGCTGGATGGTGGGCTCCTTGGGGATGGTGTGGTCCCACGAGTCTGCGTCCCCTATTACCCAGCACAAGGCTGGATGTCAATATCCACAGGATAAGGGGATAGGCAGAAAAACCTTTAATTCATTTAGAATCTGGAGAAACTATAGCTGCGGGTGCCATTAGAGGCTCAGATGAGAGAAATAAATGTTGTGAAAAATATATTTGGGCCCGCAGTTTCATTCCATAAAATGTGCACAGTATCGACAAGGCAGTGCCACCAGGGGGGAGTCAGGGAGCCCCCTTAGCGATGGAGTTGGCTTCTATCCATGCTTCCAATTTACCTCGTATTACTCTTTGCCTTTTTCTTTACGCTGTAGAAAAGATAAACAATTTGCTGCTTCCTCAACCTGCCTCTCTCCCGAACCAGCCCTGCCCACGCTGGGCATGCCCTCCTGCTGGTCCTCGCTGTCCCCTGGCCTGAAATGCCCTTCCACGCTTCCTCCAGAGAAGCCCTGTCACCTCAGGGGACTTTGCCCAGGCTTTATGTCCTCTAGGAACTCGTCCATGGCTGATGTAGTTAGGTAGAATGTCTTCTGTCTGTCTTTACATCCTGTGTGTACAACTGTCATACTTACAACACTATCTCTGTCATGCCGGATTTCCCAAAGACCCCACAAAGAGAGGCACTGTGTCCTGAAGAAATGACCTGGAGACAACAGATGAGACTCGGGCTTTATGTGGGAACTTATGTGGGAATGAGGTTGAAAGGCCAAGATGGAGTCAATATAGCCAATGAGCAGCCATTTTAACACTGCTTAGTCCTGTCATATTTTTCTAAGTTCACCTTAATTTACCCTCTAGTCACTAGCCAACGCAGCACCAGTTTCTCAGAGGGAGCTATTGGTAATTGTTTTACAACCCCCTCCTCAGCTTGTTTTGTATGGATTAGCTGTTCTGTTTCAAGTATTTCCCTCCAGCCGTAAGAAACAAGTTAACCTAATCAGCCCTTCTGATCTTCCTGACACAGACCCCATCACCGTGGTAGCAGTCATGTGACTAACCTACCCATCTGATTGCTGTCCATCATCCGATATCAGTACCTGTGCTTACCTGCCCCTCGTGATAACGTGAAAGGGACCACCACCCAATCACCTTAACGACCTGCCCCCATCAATGGGAAGATTTAAAAGGCATTCAACCTCAAGCAGTCATTGGCCATTGTTTTGCTAAGCTCTGGTCTGGCCACGTAGCTCTTTGAGCCAAGGCCACCATGTTTTCCTAAGCTTTGGCCCCTTCCCCTACCTTGGGGAGGTGACTCTTCTCTCTCTGTCTAATTTACTTTCTAAATAAACTATATTTCCAAGCTAACTCCAGTGCAATTCTTTGCGTCTTTTGCATGGCACCACATTGCAGACCCCCATTTGGACTGACCAAATGTTAATTTTGGCCCCTCTGATATTCTGACCTAGGAGCAGCCAGCTGGACAGGAAAAAATTGCTCTGATGGTAAAAGGCACTTGGATGATACAGCATCTCACACGGGGCGGAGGGTGGGGTTAAGCGTGGAAAGGGCAGGGTTTCTAGCACTCAGGCGCCGTGGGAGAACACGCTTATTTATACATACGTCACATGTACACGAAATGGCTGTAATTTCTCTCTAGGGGTAGGATTTTTAGTATTACAATGAACCAAAGGTGAACTAAGGGTAGCCAGAGGTGATGGGCATTGATCCAGGTGACCCGATGTGGTCTGAACCAGCCCAGGGGACCGGATGCCTCAAGGAAGGCACTCGAGAACATTCCCTGTGTAGGGCTGTGAAATGTGGGCCGCAGGCAGAAGGACACTTAACCCATGGCCTCAGCATGACCTGCAGGCCCAGGGCGGAGCCTAGGGGGAAGGGGGCATCCTGGGTTGGCCACCCCCAGAACCCCTCCCTAGTCTCCAGCCCCCTGCCTAGAACCATGTCCAGGGTGTCTTCATGTCATCACCACGTGTGTGTCATCCTGCAATGTCCAAGTTACCTATTTTCAAGGTCTTCCCAATATACCATAAATTCCTTGAAGGCAAGGACTTTGTCTCTTTCATTAAAAATTTTCATTAAAACATTTTTTTGCTCCTGGTATCTGGCACGATGCCTGGTATATGACACTCAACACATGGTCACTATTATTACCATTTTTTAGTAAAGGAGTAATAAATCACGGGAAGGAAAATTAGGTATCCTGTAAGTTAATATGAATTATTTACAAAGGAAATATTTTTTTCTGTTCAATTTCACTTTTTCTTTTTCCTTCGGTTGATTTCTTCTTACCATACTTTGTTTTCAAACTGCTAATCTCTGAGACTGGTGAGAAAAAAAATAGAAGATGCTGAAGAGGAGTTGTGCCAATACAAGACATTGGAGAGGCTGGGGGAGGACATATTCAGAGACTCTTACAAAAATTGAAGATAATGATTTTACACACTTGACACCCAAGTTCCATCACTGCTTCCCTTCGAGCCCCAAGGTGAAATGCACACAGTCCCGAGTCTCTGAAAACAGGGATACAAAACTCACGGGGCTGAATGTGTTAACGAATGCTCTCAAAGTTGGAGGATAAAGATTTGCACACGAACCCTTATTGGTAGTAGACACAGTCTGTAGAATAAGCCTTAGGTGTGAAATTTCTGCAGTAAATCCAGCAACACAGCTCAGAGGTGGCAAAGCACGTACAGTGTACATGTTCAGCATCTGCATTAATCATATAATCAACAGCTCCCAAACACTCATCCCAGGCTGAACTATCAATAATCTGAATTTTAAAACTCCTTCGTGTGCATTCCAAGGTGATTATTGGCGCCATGCAGGGCTTTGTGTTATATACTTTAACGCACTTCTAGAAGATATTCCTTTTGTGTTAGATACATTTTTTTTTAAAAAAACCTCATTCTGATGTTTGTTTTTTTTTCCCCAGTGAGGGAAAAGTTTACAGCCCTGAGAAAATTCATATATTTCATTTTATGAGTCTTGAAATGCTGGGTTTTGCCATTATGCATCCATTGTAGAGGTAAAAACTCAGCTATTATAATGATAATGATTTCCATGTCACTTTTCTTCAGTTTGGATGAGAGCCCTCAAGCTCTTTAGAAGAAAGAGCTACTCTTCACTTCTTTGAAACAGGAACATCTTTATAGGTGATACACCTCAACTTTATGGTAATTGCTTATTTAACGCATGTCTTCTTTTTTGGATGGAAGCTTCGCGAAGCCAGAGACTATGTTTACCATCTCACATGGTGTTTGGCACAGCAAGTGCTCAGTAAACATCCCACACAAAGTGGAAGGGGGCAGGTGGGAAACAAGGGAGGATGGATATTAATGATATTGTTACTATCAAGGAGAGAGAGATGGATGGAGAGAGAGAGAGAGAGAGAGAGAGCGAGCAGCTACTAGAGATCTCATAGTCTAGAAGGCTCTATCTAGCCCAGTTTGCTAGGGTTGCCTGATCCTGGTTCAAACAACTCAACTGTGTAAATATGGTTTTGCTTATACTTAAACAGTATGATCTTTAAAAAAAAAAGAGAGGATAACAAGGTTATCTTTGAAACTCCTTGCCCTAAAGTATAAGTATATGGCTTGTAATAAATCAGGTAGAACACTGAGTTTTCTAGAGTCCACAGTCTCACTTATTCTGGGGTGCTGTTGGCACCATGGGTGGCATTCTGTGCTTAGTTTTTTCTCAGTACCGTGTGTAGGGGTTGAGAGTCGATCTTGTTATTGGTTGTCATTTATGGAGTCCTTACTCTTGGTCAAGTTGTGCTGGGCATTTCACCTGCTTCCTCTCTGAGCCTCATGGCTGTGCAAGAAAGACATCCTTAAGCCCACTCTACAGAATGAAAAAATTGAAACTCAAATTCCACAGAGCCATGAAGAGGTGCTCTGAAAGGGATCCTTCCCCTGCACTGTGCTGTGTCACCGCAGAGACTGTTGTTGATGTAAGCATGTGACTCGTGTGTGCATTTCACACTTATGAGCATCAGTTTTCTCATCTGTAAAGTGGGATTGAAACAGTTAATCTTTCAGGTCTATTTTTTTTTCTTCTAAAATTCTGCAGAGGCAGACCAGAGGCAGGAGATGCTCCCTGCTGTGGTGGATCTGTCCATGGTCCTGAAAGCCCTGGCACCAATAAAGCCGTAATCAGTTTATCAAAGGGAGAAACACAAGAGGCCAGAAACGCCTCCATTAATAAAGATCTTGCTGCTATTCTCTGGGTCTCTTAAGTAATTAAGCATGCTATCCCTTACCGCTGAGTGTATGGATTATGCCTTGAACCCAGCCACTGCAAATTGAAGATGGAGGAACATTTGCACAATACTCTCCTTCCCCCGCCCAACCTGACAGAGCCCCTGTGTTCCAGCCAAATGAGCTGTAGCAATATTTTGTCTCCATTTTTTTTATTCTTTTGCTTTGAATTATGGATTCTTCTGTGCAACAGATGTTCTTGAGCCTGCGTTTCCAAGCTTAGCCACCTTAAAAACCAAGTGAGATTAATTTAATGAGTTTTCTAAAAAAAAAAATAAAACAAGGAAGTTCCTTTGTTTTTAGCATATTTTCCTTGCCTCTTCCATTTATTCATAGGAATGTGTTATCTCACATATGTTTGTGTCAACGGACAAAAAAATTACTGTATAAGCAGGAGTTTCATCCCAGAAACTGTGTAGTGGATACAGGGCATGTGAAAGCATAAAGATAAGTATCCTTCCATGCTATTTTCTGTCAATCAGGGCGAATTTCTGAAACTTGTGCCATTCTTTCTTATTGCCAACATAGCCCCCAATGTATAATTTAACTTGTAAAATAACTTTAATAATAAATCTCTGGTATTTTGAAATCTGTTTTTACTCCATGGTGACCTTTGCTAGATTTTTCTTAATAGCAATCTTAATGGCATAAGGAGATCTTTTCAAACATAGTGAAATAGTGTGTTCTACTGAGAATTAATTATTAGTTAGAATTTCTGTTAGTAAAAATGTATTGTCCTGCAGTAAAAGTAAAATGCTAAAAGCAACAAGTTGTTAAAAAAATTTTATTATTACTTTGAGTCAGGGTCTCACTCTATTGCCCAGGCTGGAGAACAGTGATATGATCACAGCTCATCAAAGCCTCGACATCCTGGGCTCAGCTGATCCTTCCACCTTGGCCTCCTGAGTAGCTGGGACTACAGGTGTGCACTACCACACTTGGCTAATTTTTAAATTTTTTTTGTAGAGCAAGGTCTCGCTATGTTGTCTAGGTTGGTCTCAAACTCCTGGGCTCAAGTAATCCTCCTACCTCAGCCTCCCAAAGTTCTGAAATGACAGGTGTGAGCCACCATGCCCAGTCTAACAAGTGGTAATATTATGAGCTTGAGCCAGGTGTGATGGCTCATGCCTGTCATCTCAGCACTTTGAGAGACTGAGGTGGGAGGTTTGCCTGAGCTCAGGAGTTCAAGACCAACCTGATCAATATGGTGAGACCTCATTTCTACAATAAATCAAGAAATTACCTGGGCATGATATCGTAGTGGTGTGTGCCTATGGTTCCAGCTACTTGAAAGGCTGAGATGGAAGGATCACCTGAGGCCAGCATGTCAAAACTGTGGTGGCCATGAGCATGCCATTGCACTCCAGCCTGGGTGACAGAGTAAGACTGACTCAAAAAAAAAAAAAAAATTATGAGCTTGGCATTGCTCTTAGTGATTGTTTGAG
Source organism: Tarsius wallacei (assembly GCA_963574415.1). NCBI lineage: Eukaryota > Metazoa > Chordata > Mammalia > Primates > Tarsiidae > Tarsius > Tarsius wallacei. Next base: position 15,717 of record CAUYQG010174375.1, read on the forward strand.
TCCGTCTTTTTAGTGTGCTCAATATGTTTGTATATTGTAGAGGGCAAAGGGAAAACTTTCCTTTTCTCTCTGAAGGTTGACTGGAAAACCAACTCACAAAAGGCAGATTAATAGGAGAGGCATACAAATGAAGAGAACCACAGAGTGACTGCCTAATAACTCACTGGGGGTACAGATGCTTGTATACTCGACTTCGTAGAGAAAGGGAGATGGGGGACTGTGATGATTTCAGGGGACTAGCAAATAATTTTTAGGAGAATTCAAAGGGCTCAAAGAACACACAATGACTGGGACAAAGTCTGTCAGTCTGCCGAGCAGACAAGAGCTTGTGGCAAAAGTCTGTCCCGGTGTGTCGACAGACTCCAGTCCTTCTTCCTGTGATATGAGTTCAGTTGATGAGAATTCAGGGAAGGGACCAGAGGTGATTGTTTTCTTCTTTGGTGGATCTGGACCTTAGGCAGATAAGGGAAATTCAGAGAACAACTTCATCCAGGACTTTGGGAGAGACAGAGGTTTGAGGTGGGGAAGGTCAGGGAGACCTTGAGGCCTCTTCAGTTCAGCTTGTCAACATGCTGTGTCTTGGGATATTGGTTCCAAACCCCAACAATATATAAATATGGTTTTACACTTTCAAATGTACATGTGTATAATTCTATATATGCATGCGTAAGTAATTATATATGGCTGAATCTAAGCTATTTGCATATGGGACCACAGATGGTCTCGACTTCCTCCTTCCAAATTGTGTGCCTCAGTGATCTGCAAGGAGAAGGAAGACTTCGAGGAGGAGAGAGATATATATATAGTGCCAAAAAATGAATACACATTTTAAGAAAGGAAAGAAACTATTAAAATTGTAATGCTTAATATAGACCGAAAACAAAAGATGAATACAAGTCATGTTTGACTTCTGCAATCATGAGGTTCTCAAAATGATTACCATCAGCGTGCAGACACTTCTGATTACAACGAACGTCTTTTAATCGCTTTTAAAATGTGTATACATTTTTTTTTTTGGCACCACAGCCTTGACCTCCGGGGCTCAAACAATCCTTCCACCTCAGTCTCCTTGAGTGGCTGGGACTACAGGCTATGTGCCACCATATCTGGCTAAATTTTTTTTTATTTTGAGTTGGAATCTCACTCTGTCACCCAGACTGGAGTGCAGTGGCCGCTCCCGGCCACCGCAGCCTCGACCTGCTGGGCTCCGGCGATCCTTCCGCCTCAGCCTTCCAAGAAGCTGGAACTACAGGCATGTGCTACCACGCCCGACTAATTTTTTGATTTATTGTAGAGATGAGGTCTCGCCAAGTTGCCCAGGCAGGTCTCGAACCCGCGGGCTCAGGCGATCCACTCACCTCAGCCTCCCAAAGTGCGGGATTACAGGCTGAGCCACCGAGCCCGGCTATATCTGGCTAAATTTTTTAAAATTTTTTTGTAGAGATAAGGTCTTGCTACATTGCCCAGGCTGAGATCTTACATACTTTTGTTAACTTTGCAAATGTGTGTGTGTGTGTGTGTGTGTGTGTGTCTTAAAAACAGGGGACACTTTCTTGTGCTAAATTTAGATTGCCGAGAAAGTAAAGATTGAGCAAACAAGAAACCGTCCCAGAGTTGTGCACCCATGGGCTATCGTTTAATTAGATTCCTCCTCACTCTAATTCTCCCACTTGCTATTGAGAGAGAGCATCAGGGTCTCACTCAGTTGCCCAGGCTGGAGTGCAGTGGCATGGTCACGGCCACCACAGCCTTGACCTCCTGGGCTCAGGTGATTCTTTCACCTCAGCCTCCTGAGTAGTCAGGACCCCAGGCACATGCCACTACACCCAGCCAATTTTTTTGATTTTTTGTGGAGACAAGGTCTCACTATGTTGTCCAGGTTGGTCTCGAACTTCTGGACTCAAGCAATCCTCCCACCTTGGCCTACCAAAGTGCTGGGATTACAGATGTGAGCCACCTCACTCAGCCTAAGGTGGACATTTTGAAGGGTCTTTGCCACAATGAAAGAGGTGAATTCCAAGTCAAAGCGAGGAACAGAAGCATGATCTCCAAGAACTAACATAAACCTTAGGGAGAGAGGGACATTCTTCTCCATGTGCAAAAAGACAGCTTATAGGGCAGTGAGGTCTGAAGGGAGAGAAGAATTGATGATTTGGGGTATTCAGGAGATAAAAAGATTGGTTACCTATTAACAGTTTATCAGGAGATGGATATTTGAAAAATCTTATAAAATGTTATAAAAATTCCTTGTTTTCAAAGTTCCTGGCTCATGCCTGTCATTCCAGCACTTTGGGAGGCAGAGGCGAGAGGATTGCTTGACTCTAGGGGTTCGAGACCAGCCTGGGCAACATGGCAAGACCTCGTCTCTACAATAAATCACAAAATTAGCTGGACGTGGTGGCAGCTACTTGGAAGGCTGAGGTGGAAGGATCGCCTGAGCCCAGCAGGTCAAGGCTGTGGTGGCCGTGAATGTCCACTGCCCTCCAGCCTGGGCGACAGACTAAGACTCTGACTCAAAAAAAAAAAAAAAGAAAAGAAAAAGAAAAAAGAAAAGTTCCACAAAGCAGGATTGATTCCTAAGGGATAGAATAAATACTCAAGGCCTCCATGTGCCCATAATTCCTTCTTCATGTGTTCTAATGTTGCCTTGTGACTCATATTATTTAGTTTAATGAGTCAGGGGCTCTGCTTGAAATGGTAATTTGGTAAGTGGTACTTTTATGGCATAAAAGAGTGAATGCAGCCTGGTTCGGTGGCTCAGCCTGTAATCCCAGCACTTTGGGAGGCCAAGGTGAGAGGATTGCCTGAGCCCGCAGGTTTGAGACCAGCCCGGGCAACTTGGCAAGACCTCGTCTCTACAATAAATCAAAAAATTGGCCGGTAGTGGTAGTGCATGCCTGTAGTTCCAACTATTTGGAAGGCTGAGGCAGAAGGATCGCCAGAACCCAGCAGGTTGAGGGTGGTGGCCGTAAGCCTGCCACTACACTCCAGCCTGGGCAATGAAATGAAACTCCGACTCAAAAAAAAAAAAACAGAGTGAAGGTAACAGTCTGGGCACAGTGGCTCAGGCTTGTAATCCCAGCACTTTGGGAGACAGAGGCAAGAGAAGACTATTGCCTGAGCCCAGGGATTCAAGACCAGCCTGGGCAACTTAGCAAGATCTTGTCTCTACAATAAATTAAAAAATTAGCCAGGTGTAGTAGCGCGTGCCCATAGTTCCGGCTACTTGGAAGGCTGAGGCAAAAGGATCACCTGAGCCCAGCAGGTTGAGGCTGTGGTGGCCTTGAGCATGCCACTGCACTCCAGCCTGGGTGACAGAATGAGACTCCGACTCAAAAAAACAAAACAAAACAAAACAAAGTGAATGCAGTTTCCAAAAGTGGGAGGTGTAGACTCTCTGTCCTCCTCTTCAGGGCAGACTCCTTGGCACCAGGGCCCTTTGTTCACTTTGCCAGGTTGATAGGACAAATACAGGAGAGATGACTTGGCAATCTCGTAGGTGTCAAACAGGACAGACCGAAATAAGTCAAAGATGAAAGCGCCGCGCGCCCGTGGCTGGCTAAGCTCCAGTTAGACAGAGTCTCTGCTTCTACATCCAGCATCTGCAGAGCAACTTGAGGTCACACCTGGATCATCAGATCATCATCTTCTCTGTACTTTCCTGCCTGTAGGAGAAGACCCATGGGTTCTGGAGCAGAAACCATGCCTGCTTCCTCTCAGTTACCTGGCTCATGACAAGTGGAGCAGGGCATTTCTTAGAAGCTAAATGGAAGGCGGGATGTGATGACTCATGCCTGGCATCCCAGCACTTTGGGAGGTGGAGGCAAGAGGATTGCCTGAGTCCACAGGTCGAGACCAGCATGGGCAACTTGGCGAGACCTTGTTTCTACAATTAAAAAAAAATTAGCCAGGCGTGGTGGTGCCCGCCTGTAGTTCCAGCTACTTGGAAATCTGAGGCAGAAGGATCGAGGCTGCGGTGGCCTTGAGCGTGCCACTCTAGCCTGGGTGACAGAGTGTTGACCACACACCTCCAGGGTGAGGGGGAATGGTCCCATGGCCTGAGCCTCAATTCCGGGTTGCCCTGCTGTGTATGGGCATCAAAAAGGATTTGGGAAGAAGAAGAATCCCCTCTTTGGGTCAACCTACGAAGCTGTGGACAGAGCCCCTCCATGGGCAGATGGTCTCCCAACCCATGGTGCCCAGGCTGGGCATCAGGTCAGTCTATTCAACAACTGAAGGACTACATAGCATGAGGGATATCACTAAAATACAACCCAGTCCTTGCCCTCAAAGGGACGGCAGTCCTGTGCAAAGAGACAGCCAAGGATGGATGATGTGTTCACCTCACTGTCCTGTGTGTCTGGGCCTGGCAGATAGCAAGTGCTGAATACCAGGGAGTTAATATACGCAGCAATGATGACCAAAGTGCCATGGAGACAGGACAAAGTCACAAGTCATGCCTGTATGTGTGGGGGGTGGAGAGGAGGTGAGGGGAGTCAAGGAGGGTTTAAGGAAGAATTTGTAGAGATAAAATCTGATTAGCCAGGTGTGGTGATGCACACCTGTTGTTTCAGCTACTCGGGAGGCTGAGGTGGGAGGATCGCTTGAGCCCAAGGGTTCGAGGCTGCTGTGAGCTATGATTGCACCACTCAATTCCAGTCTGGGTGACAGAGTGAGACCATGTCTTTTTAAAAAAAAAAATCTGAGCAGCATTTTGAGAAGTTCAATTTGGCCACATGGACAGATCGTTTTTGAGAGCACTGGCTTTGGAGTCGGGCAGGCCTGTTTCAGATTCTGACTGCCGGGCATTAACTACGTGACCATGAGCAAATT
>CAUYQG010174376.1:0-33557 GCA_963574415.1 Tarsius wallacei
TGTTTTTCTAAATAAAAGTATGATAATAAAAACACTGGTGATTCAAACCTTTAAAATAGAATAGTATGCAAATTAAGAAAAGTGCAAAATATATTTCATCTCTTACTTGAATTAACCTTAAACACCCAAATATTCTCTTTAGAGTTAAAGACATTCATACAGTCATGTGTTGCTTAACAATGGAGATGCATTCAGTTAAATGTGTCGTCAGGCTATTTCATCCTTGTGTGAATACCCTAGCATGCACTTACACAAACCACAAACCTAGATGGCACAGTAGGCTATGTAGCATAGCCTCCTGTGCCTAGGCTATAAATCTGTACAGCATGTTAGTGTGCTGAATACTAGAGGCAACTGTAGCACAATGGTAAGTACTTGTGTATCTCAATGTAAAAAAGTATAATAAAAATACAGTATTATAATCTTATGGGACCACTGTCATGCATGTGGTCCATCGCTAACCAAACATCATTATGCAGTGCATGACTGTATTAAAATTTGCACCAAAAAACCGTACCCTTAGTGTTTAAACCATAAAACCAATACCTGGTTTATACATGACAAAAATAAAACAAAAGCATGTAAAATAATGTGCAGCTTGCAGAATTCAAAGACAGAAAAGGTGACTAAAATTTGGGTGAGAGAAAGTAATTAGGGACATGGGATAATTTTTTTAAAGTAGGAAACATCTATGTCACTGCAAGCCTGGGTAAATCCAGGAGTCTGAACACAGAGCAGTTACTGATAGGAAGGATAAAGTGCTGTATCTCTAATAGCGAGCAGGTTAATTCTGGTAAAATTTCCAGACTTAAAGCCGAGGTCATTTTCAGTAAGGAATGTTCTCCTTGAGAGCATAGCCAGCATATGGTGGAGCCGGGACCTGATACCTGCAAAGTGGACCTGCCGCTCTTTATTCAAGTTTCTAAGTGAGTCTCTCAAGTACAGATCCAAGTGGGGAGTGCCCATGTACTTGGGATATCCAGGATTGTGGAGGTCAGTAGCTCTGATGGGAGTGTGGGAGCCAACGGAGCTTGCCACAGAGCCTTGGGAAGACAAAGAGGAAGATGACCTCAGACTGGAAGATCTCGACACAGACATTCTTGAGACTGGTGACCCTTCTTTAGACTGGGTTCCCTGAGAAAAGAAAACATTCTCATCCACGTCAGTCTGAGTGGTGGTTGACTTGGAATAAACCACGGTTTGGGAGCTCACTACTCTGGTGGCGACTATAGTCTGGGTCCCAGCACATGCTGTGGTTGTGTTGGTTTGTGTTCCCACTTCACTTACATTCACCGCCAGCATCTCCTCTGCTGGCTCTGTTTGAGTAGCAACATCAGTGGCCTTTCTGTCCTCTAGCTCACCCTTGCAGTTGTTAAAGTTGTCTTCCTCGCTAATGGTGGAGGACTCAGAGCCATGGCGCTTGGTCTCTCCCTTGCCCTCTGTGGACATCTCTGAGTCCAGGTCCATCTTCCTGGGAGTACTTGAGAATCTGGCCAGCCGCATTCGCAGGAGGTTGCCCAGCGTGGGCTCCTTGGACTGTGGTTTGCACTCAGTTGTTAGATGGTCAAACTTGATGCTGATCTGGAAGTTAGACAGGAGTTTGGGGCTGATGGGCTTTGACTGGGCATATAGAATTCGGAACTCCAGATCAAAGTGTTCAACCACTTGGCCAGACAGAATTACTAAGTTACTGGTATTTAATTTGCCATCCGTCCATGTAAAACTTAAGGATTAAAAACAAACAGAAACTGATAAGGATGAAGAATTTTTGTTTATTTACTGTCAATCTGAATAATATAGTCTAGATAGCCTGCCATATAAGAGCTACACCTTTGGTTATATCACACCTAACATTTAGCATGCATTCAACTAGCCTTAACATATGTATATAACATATATATGCATTAATATTGAAGTAAAAAGGCCAACTGTCTAATCAACACACTAAAACCTACACAATCCTCAGTCTCAGTTTTTAAAAACTAGAAAGGGCTTCTAAAGTACTTAGGCCAATACCCTCATTCCTCATTTTAGAGGTGATAAAACCGGCTAGACATGTCACAGCTGGGAGCTACTGCTGGGCCCCAGATCAGGCCCCAGTCCTTATGAATTGCTAGTGCCCTGCTCCTTGCTGCCTCATACAGCACTGCTGCTTTCAGCAATCACTATGGCCCAAAACATGCTTAGAGACTCTTAGTGGCCATGGGCCCGTCCAGCATCCTTTCCCCTTCCTCTGCTAACAGAAGTCATACCCGCCCCTGCTTGAAAAAGCCTTTCTAATCACAACAGGGGTGGGCGTATGATCCAAGCTGACCAGAGTATCCTATCCACTTGGAGCAGGAATTCATACAGGGTAGGCATATCACCCCACCAGGGCCAAGTGATTGTTCAGGGATACTAATGCTCAGAGGAAGAGAGGTTTACTCTGGGAGATAGCGACCAAAGGCCATGTAAGAAAGCTAGGATCTTTGCCTTCAAAGGGAGAGCCTGCTTGAGAATAAAGATCAACTAGCAAAAAGCAGAACTAGGAGAGGATGTTCTGAGTGAAGTGCAGCTTCTAGGTCAAGATGAGCTGAGGACCAGCTATATCTTTCTACACTCCCCTGTTCGGCAGGTCAGTAAGTTTCACTTTGCATAAAGTTGCTTGGGTTAGCTTTCAGACACTTGCAGTCACCCCACTGAGACAGAGATTTGTACCAAAAGTAGGTTTCAAAAGAGAAATCTCAGGTATAGTGTTAATTCTTGTCTCTATTAACTCAGAATCCCGCCTAATACAAATTCCACCTGAGAACCGCCTTCAAAGCCTGAGAAGGAACCTTCAGTGAGATAATATAAATAAAGCACTTATCCAATACCCAGATTATACAATACCCTCAACAAATGGAATCTATCATCATTATCAGTGGCAGCCTAATTTCATACGCAGAGGGTAGTTTTTATATTTTAGAATAGTCAAAAAACACTTGGAGCTAAGTTTCATTAAGATAGATAAATCCTACTTTGGATGAAAATCTAGTCTTCTCCTGTTATTTATAAACTTCTTACAAATGGTAATCTCAAGAAAAAAAGTTCAAACTTTGTTCTGAGCAATGATGGTACTGTTTGAAAAGAAAGGCATTAAGAGCTTCTTGATCTTACCGCCTCATCTTCCACAACCCTTTGCACTTCCAACTTTACCTAGGGCTGATATGTAATTATCACTCAGGGATGTGTATTTCTTCAAACATGAGTTTTTTTTTTTTGAAACTCTACAGACACACCTCATGCATACCATCAGACAATCTAATGCAGAAGTGGCAAAACACACAACCATTGGAGCCACGTAAGTAAAAATGGCACAACTTCTGAAGATCAGTGCTAACCACTCATTATCCCCATGCTCTATTCAACCTCTTGGTTCTCTACCTTAAGATGCTGTTGCCAAAGTGAGACTTCAAAGGCAGGGTTAGAAACATGATCAACATTTTCTAGACTAAAGCACTAAATTACAAGGCTTAAAACAAGGTAATGGATATAAATCTAAAGGTGAAAGCCTTGGCGCTGCCTTCAACACTGATGCTAATACCTGCAACTGCCCTTACCTTCAACTGAGCAGGACAAGTGGGCTCCAGATCCCTAAGGAACCAGGATTCAAGACTGTGTGTGTCACTGTTAACCCCCAATTCATCTATCGCAGACTATAGCCAAGGTTTGAATATAGGACTTGCCGACTATATGGTCTCAAGGCAAAAGCTTAACCTCTGCATTTAATCCTGTGGACCACAGAACAGGGGAAGTGACCCCCCACCCTAACTTCTGACAGAAGGAGGCGTTGATTAACCAACTCACATACACAGACGCACACATATAAGAATGCTTACCCATAAAGGCTCTTGTTGAGAGGAAATAAAAGCATTTACCTTTATATGACATGCTGCTTTGGAAGAGTTTAGGTTAATAAGTAATTGATGAGTTAGAAACTTACCTGTAGGAGCCTGTTGCCACACGAATACCATCAATCAACGTGAACTTCTCATGAACCTTCCCAACAATTTTAGTTCCTGACCTTGCATAGTAGATATTTCCTGTAATCGTCCGGACTGTCATCAGCTGTTAGTGGAGGAGTGGGAGAAAAATAAAGGATCAACTCAGCAACACTCATATAGTGAGAAAATGATTAAGGCAAGAATGCTTAGTTTACAATTCCCAGACAAACTTATTGGCCAGATGCATAGCTTAGGGTCATCATATAGATGGTTCTCAGGACTCAAGTAATATTACTTCTACATTTAGTCCATCTTTTCACATGTCCTTTTCTTATATTAACTTTTTAAGACCCTTAGTTCACGTGTATATATGCTCTTTTTGGGACACTAAACAACAGAATCCAATAAATGATTCTGAAGCAAAATTTGGGGGATAAAATCATCAAAGAAAACATGCTAACAATAACTAACACTTTAACAAAGGCTGAAAGAAGCCAAGTTGATCTTTCTTTTACTCTTTTGTTTAATGGCATCACATACAATCACAACCCATCTCCACCCCCACACCATAATGAGTATGGAAACAGGAACACAGGACAAGCCTTCTGTAACAAAGGACGGCCGAGGCAGAAATACTCACGTCTCATGTGGCTTAATCAGCAAAGTCACATCTCCTACAAGTATGTAATTACCAAAAAGGGACACTAGTAGTACACTGCACATGTATGCATAAGTATTCCTATAAAATGTAAGTATATATACAATGGTATGCAAAATACTAAGACAATCTGCATTCTCTGGAGCAGATCAGTTGCTATCAATTGTTAGAAATCTTATACATTCAAATTAAATGTTTAAGATTTTTGTTTGACTCTCTCATCCATTCCACAAACATAAAGAGCCCCCTATAATATGACAAGCTCCACGACAACAGAGATATAGAGCATGCTTCTTTACGTTCAAGGACTAGCATGGGAGAAAGAAAACCAACCAAATGGTTAGAAACTATAATACATAGCATTATCCAGACAAATGAAAACCTACATCCACACAAAACTACACAAACGTTCATAGCAGCTTCATTCAAAATAGACAAAAACTGGAAACTATCCAAACATCCTTTGGTGGGTGAACGGTTAAACTATGGCAAAACCATCCCATATGATACTATTCACCACTCAAAAGGAACAAATGATTGATACATGCACCACTTGGATGGATTTCAAGGGTACTGTGATGAGTGGAAAAAAAGCTAATCTCAAAAGGTCACATACGATGTAATCCATTTATACAATAGATTCTAAGTGACTGAATTGTAGAAATAGAGAATTAGTGACTAAAAGACAGCGAGAGAGGCATGGAGATGTGACTATAAAGAAGTGACTGTAAGAGTGATGTGATAAGCATCAGGGAGATCTCTGTGGTGATAGAATAGTCCTGTGCACACCTGTCATGCTAAAAGGCACAGAACCATGTACAAACATCATACCAATGTCAGTCTCCAGGTTTTGATATTGCACCATAAGTTACAAAAGATGTAGCTATTGGGGAAACTGGACAAAGGGCATATGAAACTTCTCTGTACTATCTTTGTAACTTCTGTGAATCTATCAATATTCCAAAAAGTTAAAAGCAAAAAAACTAGGACAAGACATAATATTACTTCTGTGGTATTCTTACCAAAATGTATAACCTGAATTTAACCATGAAGGAACACCAGAATAAGTCAATTTTTTTTTTTTTTAATGAGTCGGAGTCTTACTCTGTCACCTAGGTTGGAGTGCAGTGGCATACTCACAGCCACCGCAGCCACAACCTGCTGGGCTCAGGCAATCCTTCTGCCTCAGCCTTCCAAGTAGCTGGAACTATAGGCATGCGCCACCATGCCTGGCTAATTTTTTGATTTATTGTAAAGATGAGGTTGTCCAGGCTGGTCTCAAACCACTGGACTCAGATAATCCTCTCGTCTCGGCCTCCCAAAGTGCTGTGATTACAGGCTTGAGCCACCACGCCCAGTCCTTTTTTTTTTTTTTTGGAATCAGAGTCTCACTCTGTCACCCAGACTGGAGTACAATGGCACACTAATGGCCACCACAGCCTTGACCTGCTGGGCTCAGAAGATCCTTCTGCTTCAGCCTTCCAAGTAGCTGGAACTACAGGTGTGTACCACCATGCCCAGCGAATTTTTTATTTATTTATTGTAGAGACAAGGTCTTGCCATGTTGCCCAGGCTAGTCTTAAACCCATAGGCTCAGGCAATCCTCTGAACTCCGCTTCCCAAAGTGCTGGGATTACAGGCGTGAGCCACCAAACCTGGCTAGAATAACTCCAATTCTACAGAAAACTAGCTAATATTCTTCAAAAGCACCAAGATCCTAAAAGACAAAGAAACATTAAAAAATGAAAAACAAAAAACACAGTTCCAGATGAAAAGAAGATAAGAGAACTTGACAACTAAATGCTAGGTGTGATCATAGACTGGATCTTAGACCAGAAAAAGGACATTAGTAGAACAACTGATAAAATGTGTAAGGTCTATAGATTAGACAGTATTATAGCAAGCTCATTTCCTGATTTTGTTATTTGTACTGAGGTTTGTAAGATGTTAATATATGTAGAACTTGGGCAGAGTACTCAGGAATTCCTTACATTATTTTTGTAACTTCTTTATAAATCTTAAACTAAAATGAAAATTTTCTAAAACTAGGAAATTTCATAGAGGTACAAATGGAATTGGCAGGAGGAGAATTTCCTGAGGAGGTGATGACCTTTGAGCCAAGTCTTAAAGGATCAACATAAAATAACAAGCATAAAAAAGTATACAACCCATTATGGGCAGATTTAGGTGTGGTTTTGTGTCTTTCCATTTGGCACACACCTAAATGCTGTGCATGCCTCTGTGACTGTGGCCCAAGCACTTTTTAGTGTCTGTACACAAATGTATGACCAAGTTCCTTCAGACAGGACAACCCAACGTTCTGGATGAACTGCAAAGGTAGGGCATGGGGAAGTCAGCCTCCATATGACAAGGACACAAACTTACCAGCATAGACACACCAGCACCAGAGAAGCAACCAGGGAAGAGAGTGCTTCCCTAGGAAAGGAGTAAGACACTGTAAAAATAGGAGAGGCCAGAGGTACAGACCCTCCTATAAACCCTCCTACAGAGGATCTGAACACCCATGAAGGCAGCAACCAAGAGTAGGCAACTCAGTCAATAAATACTCCTATAGTTCTGCCTAGCCAATGAATCACAGCCAAACACTTGATCAAAGTTGTGGCCTGAACTATTCTGTGATTTTCCTACTACTAACACACAGTCTTAATTATAGAAAGAACACCTTGAAATTAAACACTGACACATTCAATTTCTTCACCTGGCTCTGTATGAGGACAGACAAGGGCTGGACAATTGGCTAGCTGTCTTCCACGCCGACGTGTCTGTTCTTTGGATCCATCTAACCTCGTTTTCTAACTTCCTGTCGGGTTACATAGCTACCTCTTTCATTCAGTTTCTAAACCCCGATCCTGCCTCCGCCATGGGTTTGCTTTATGACACTAGTGACAGGTTAGTAACTATCTAATTAAACCCAATCCTCCATTTTCTCAAACAAGAAACAATCAACATGAATTCTGTGGGAGAAGTTAAACAGCCAAAATTTTGCAAACCAAATTGCTTGGTAACAACAAGGTGGAAAGGCAAAGTCTCCTATACAGTCACCATAGTACCCAAGCCCAGATTCTTTGTTCATTTGTTGACTGCTTTTATTTCTAGTATCTAGAACACAGAAGGTGATGAATGAATTAAGTTCCAAAGCTCACAGTTTAGGTTGCTTAACTAAAATAATAATAAATTCTATAATAAATATGATCATTTTTTCTTGCTTCTTTCCATGAAATAGACCAAGCTAGCTATGTTGTGTAGTCTTCCATTTAAACACTTAAATTATTTTCACGATCAGGGAAATGAATATGAAGTCTAACTTTATAATAATGAGAAGTGAGCAGCAGTAGCATGTGATAGTGCTTATGAGTACAGGGGTTGGAGACAGACAGATGAGAACTAAGACCCCACACCCACTGCTTTGTAGACACTGGGTCTCTTGATCTAAAACACAGGGCTAGTACCACTTACCTGACAGGGCTGCTGTGAGGATTAAGTTACATAACATGTGTGTCAAGAGCATGGACCGGTGTCAGGGACAGAGTGGGGCTTGACAGATACTGGCTGCTGTGATTTAAAGTGGAGCTTCCTAAAGCTACTGTCAAAAGCAACAGCTCCCAAGGTGGCCTCTAGGTCTCAATAGGAGGGCTGGTCTGGGCTCTGTTAGGAGGCAGTCCAGGACAGCAGAGAGGCCAAGGGCTTGAATCCTGTCATTTATTTTCAACAGCTTAATTGAAATATAATTCACATATTATACAATTCACTCATTTATTTATTTACTTTTTGAGATAGAGTCTTACTCTGCCACCCAGGCTGAAGTGCAGTGGAATGATCACGGTTCACCTTGACCTCCTGGGCTCAAGCGATCTCCCACCTCAGCCTCCCAAGTAGCTGGGACTACAGGCGCATGCCACCACGCCTGGCTAATTTTTGTATTTTTTGTAGAGACTTACTATGTTGCCCAGATTGGTCTGGAACTCCTGGGTTCAAGCAATTCTCCTGCCTCAGCCTCCTAAAGTGCTGGGATTACAAGCATGAGCCACTGCATCCAGTTCAATTCACTCATTTAAAGGGTATAATTCTGTGGTGTTTAGTATGTTCATAAATATGTGCAATGCAACCATCATCACAATTTTACAACATTCTCGTCACCTTAAAAAGAAAGTTTGCAATCCCATCCTTCCCTCTCATCCCCCAGCAACCACTAATCTACTGCCTATCTACTGTCTATCTATTTCTGTCTCTATAGATTTCCCTACTCTGGACTTAATGGAACCACATAATATGTGGTCTTTTGTAATGGTTTCCCTCACTCAGCATAATGTTCTCATGTTCACCCATGTTGTAGCATGGATCAGTATTTCATTCCTTTTTATGGCCAAGTATTATTTCGTTATACAAATAGACAACATATGCTTACCTGTTTATCAGCTGATAGACCCTGGACTGTTTCTACCCTTCATCTATTATGAATAATGCTTCTATAAACATTCAGGTTTTTGTGAGGGCATATGTTTCCATTTCCCTTGGGTAGATACCTAGGAGTGAAACTGTCAGGTTATAGGTGTTGTTCGCTTTCTGTGAGACTTCAGGCAAATGACTTTGTTCATGGCCTCAGTCCCTTACTTGCAAATGAGGTTATCAACATCAACTGCCTTGTAGGTCATGGATGCACACTCACATTTATCAATTGTGGTGAAACCAGAAATAGTGTACCACAAACCTTTTCCTGTTCAGGATGAACTTTCAGATCCATGCACATATCCAAAAATTGAGGGAGGAGAGTCTGGTCCAGAAGGATATACACAGCAACTCCCTGTTTCCTACATATTTCCTGCAGGTCTCTGAAGATGTCGATGTCTGTGAAAACATCCATTACCACCGCAATCACCTACAGGGTAAGGCAGAGGGAAGAGAAGGCGGTCAGCTCCCAGGAACACCACTCTAGTTTGTTGCCTGGACTTCAGACCCCATGTTAGATCTGAGAAAGGATCCCCATCCTACAATTAGCTTTCTTTCCTTCTTCTGCAGTGTGGGCTCTCCCTTCACCATGGACTCTTCCCCAACCCCAAAGACACTCAGACCCTGCGTCCTACGAATCTTGACTTGGCCCACCTAACACTCTCGACTACTGTCTAGTCACTCTCCTCCACGCTGGCAAATTTTCAGAAATATAGACTCGTCCACTGCCTTGCCCACCTATGAACCCATTCCATTCAATTTCTGTTCCTTCACTAAACCCCCATTTTATAGGCTCGATTCAGATTAGCGAGCTGTCTGGGTTCTATGGCTAACATACTACCCTCTTAGGCACGTTGCTTTCCCACCAGGCTGTGGTTTTCTGTCTGTAAAAATAGTAAATAAAACCTTAGATTCTCTTGAGGTCACTTCAGGGCATAGCATTTTCCAAGTCTATGATTTTAATTATTGTCTGATTTTGGATCATAATCTCTTTTTAATTAAAGAAAGGCCCGTCCCTACCACCAACTCACAGATTGAAAGCAATCAAACCAGGCACACAGACGACTCTCTCGTCCTATTTCCCTAACGTGCACACATCTTCTCAATGCTCTTCTCTTGCCAGCAGTCAGGCCCAATCAGTTTTTTCCACTGCACAAGTCTAACCAGATGGGGTCCACCGTACCAGTCTCTCCTCCATAACAGGTACTCTCTTCAGTTCTTTGGTGTCTGTCTACAGTGCAAGTCCACAACAAGAACAGGAAAACTTGTCCTAAGGACTCTGCCCTTAAGCCCACACCAATCCTTTCGTCTCCCCAGCAATGTGGCACCATTTGTGCCTCCCAACTGATTTTCTCACTCAGCATAAGACTTCAGTTAAGAGCTACCGCTCAGCCATGCGTTCTTGGGCAAATTACAGCTATTTCAAATGTCTGATTCCTTAGCTGCAAAATAGGGTTGAAAGGACTAAATGACTGTTACATAAAGAGCAAGGTACAAAAGATCCCTTGGCATCTGCTCGTTTATTCACTTTGGAGTCCAGGGTTGGAGCTGTCCAGACAGTTCAACACAGGGAGATACCCCCAGCTCCTGGCTTTCCACACTCTATTTTAAATAGAGTCTGCTCCAGCCGCAAAGCTTCTAACCATACCTTTCCCAGGGTGAAAACTACCGCCCTCGGCTAACTTGTGGCAGGGCAATGGGCATGTCAAAACATCCAGGCTCAGAAACAAGTCCCTACAAACCAAGTCAGAAGTTAGGGTGTTCACTAAAAAAGCCAAAGTTCGAGAGCTCTTCTGCAGTCTGCAGCTATAGGGGCTCCTCCTTCTTCCCCACTTCAACCGTAAAAACTTGTGTCTCTCAACATCACTGATGCTTCTTCTGAATGTTAAGACTATTCATTTTTAGGTCTTATACCTTCCACAGGAGCAGAAGCCTTTGAATGGGACTGATTCATCACTGTGGTCCCAGAGGAATCAGGACAGTACTGGACAGTCATTACTACTTCAGGTTTGGGGGATTAAAGAAATGCAGAGACAAAGAGGCCATTTTGCTGTCTTTCTATTTTTTCTTTTTTTGAGTTGGAGTCTCAGTCACCCAGGCTGGAGTGCAGTGGCACACTCACAGCCACCACAGCCTTGACCGGCTGGGCTTAGGCGATCCTTCTGCCTTTGTCTTCCAAGTAGCTGGAACCACAGGCGCATATCACCACACTCAGCTAATTTTTTTTTTTTATTGTAGAGATGAGGTCTCACCAAGTTGCCCGGCCTGGTCTCGAACCCCTGGGCTCAGGCAATCCTCTTGCCTCCGCCTCCCAAAGTGCTGGGATTACAGGCATGAGCCACCACGCCTGGCTTGCTGTCTTTCTCAAACACACTCCAGGGTCTCGTCTAGTAGGATGTGGAGCCTTGAAATTCCAGTTCCTAGAGATCATGACTGTGGGGAGTCTGAAAAGACCAGCTGGTCTCCCCAGCTGCCTTTCCCTCCCCTCGCTGGTCTTGAGAAAGCCCCAGCTATGATCTGTTCTTGGCAAAGGCCATGGCTTAACCTACTGAACACAGAAATTTAAAAATTAACAAGTATTCTTTCTGAACCGGTGGCATCTTCCAAAGTTTATCCCCTCCAATGGCTTTTATATATTATATTGAGAGTGGTATCTACCCTGTTATTTCAGGTCACAAAGCAGTAAAAAGACAGACAGGCCTGGGCACAGAACCTAGTTCTGCCACTTACTAGCTGTGTGACCTTGGACAAACTGCTTAATCTGAGCCTCAGCGTCTTCCTCTGGAAGATATGGATAATAATAGCATCCAGGTCAAAGAGCTGTTGCGAGGACTGAGACAAAGCATGGAAAAAGCTTAGCTCAGGGCAAGGCACAAAACAGGTATTCAGTTATGCAGATGGTACCTGTTCAGCATCTACCTTGGGCTGCACACTGTGCTAGGCAGAAAGATGTCTATGAAGAATTCTTCACAGAGCCCACTTACCCTTAGGGAAAGGACACAGAATGCAGGGAATTAAAGTGATACACATCG
Source organism: Tarsius wallacei (assembly GCA_963574415.1). Classification (NCBI taxonomy): domain Eukaryota; kingdom Metazoa; phylum Chordata; class Mammalia; order Primates; family Tarsiidae; genus Tarsius; species Tarsius wallacei. The sequence goes on from CAUYQG010174376.1 coordinate 12,123, forward strand.
GAAGAGGCAACAAATCAGGGGAATGCTTCAAGTGGGGGAAGGAGACAGTAAATTTTGTCCCTTGCAGTGGTGAATGCACTACAGGTTTACAGACACTTCAATGCTTACCAGATAAGAGCAAGAAAGGCTTCCTGGAGGAGATGGCATTTAAACTGAATCACAAGTAAGGACAAAATTTGGACATAACGATGTGGGATAAGGGGAGGGAAAGGCATTCTAGCAGGAAGCCATGTGATGACAAAGGAAGAGGTTGAGAATGATGGAGTGTGTACCAGTCCAGCTGGAATGTACGGTATGCGTGAAAGGGAACCACAGGACTGGGAAAGATGGACGGACGAGCAAGGTCACAGAAGACTTGAATGCTGACCAAGGAATAAGTCTTAAGCTTCTTCCTCCACATTGCCTATATAAGAGTAATGAGTCCAAAGTGATGAATCCAACAGAACAGAAGAAACTGATGCTGGAAGAGTCTGGTATAGTTCCAAGATCAGGCCCCACCTCCTCCGACACAGGGCCTACCACACAGCAGTCACCTGGATGTTAACCAACTTCAGTAAGTGTTTAGGACTAGAGACTAAAAGAAAAAAAGGCAGTGATACAGGTTTTGAAGTCAAGCTAGGCAAGAAGCAAGGAAGGTTGTAGAGAAGGGTACGAGGCTGTGGGCGAGCTGAGCAGCATCAACACAGCTGGAGGAGGAGAGGAGGGGAAGGAGAGGGAGACCCAGGTCCGCAGCAACACAGGAAGGGAAGCAAGCTTGAGAGACAGGCTTTGAAACTGAGTTGGAGGTGGCAACAAAGTCTTCTTAAAGGGGTTCTGAACACTCAGTTGTAAGAATGAGAGCAGAGCTCCCAAGAGAAAGCTCAAGAAAACTAGACCCCTGCTTACCTTCTGATTTCTCACTCTGTTTTCAAACACTCAGCTCCAGCCCAACTGAGCCAGGCACATGTTGGGCACTGAGGATCTGGGGTCAATCCCTGTCCTTGAGAACCCAGTCTAATGAGGTGGGAGACAAGCCAGGGGTGACACAGTATGACAGGCCAATGGACCCACACCCCAGGTGCGGGTGTGGAACAGAGACCAGGGAAACCCAGCCTAGTTGGCCGAGTTAGACTTGCTGGAGGTAGGAAGCTGGGCCCTGGGCCATAGCACAAGGTACCTGCCATGCTGAATTTCAATTCACCACTTACATTTATACAATAACACCTTTGTTATATAGTGAATAAATACCTAATTTTTTATTTGCTTCATTGCTTCATTTTAAAGGCTGACACTTTCCTGTGTTGGATTTGAATGCTGGCCCCTAAGGGGTGTTTCGAGGGTTGATGGAGGTTTTCTTCCCCTGACATCCCCATGCCCAACATCCCCTCCTTACTAAAAAAGAACTTTTTTTCTTTTTCTTTTTTGAAGAGACAATGTCTTGCTCTGTCACCAAGGCTGAAGTGCAGTGGCCCGATCATGGCTCACTGCAACATTGAACTCTTGGGCCCAAGTGATCCTCCCATCTCAGACTCCTGAGTAGCTGGGAGTAGCACATGCCACCATATGCAGGTAATTTTTTATTTTTAGAGACAGGTTCTCACTGTATTGCCCAGGCTGATCTCAAATTCCTGGCTTCAAGTGATCCTCCTGCCTCAGCCTCCCAAAGTGCTGGGATTACAGGCATGAGCCCTGCGTCTGACTCTAAAGCAGGATTTTTTTTTAAGTCAGAGTCTCACTGTATCACCCCAGCTGGAGTGCAGTTGCAGTAATGGCTCACAGCAGCCTCAAATTCCTGGGTTCGGGTGATCCTTCTGCCTCAGTCTCCTAAGTAGATAGGACTACAGGTGTGCATCACCACGCCCCAGCTAATTTTGTAATTTTTTTTGTAGAGATGAGGTACTGCTATGTTGCCCAGGCTGGTTTCAAATCTCTGGGATCAGGTAACCCTCCCACCTCCGCCTCTCAGAGTACTGGGATTACAGGCATGAGCCACCACACCTACCTAAAGCAGGACTCTTAAGTCTTTGTCTTTTAAGGAGGAACAGTCCTACTGGTGGAAGTAATCAGAAGAAAGGCCTTCCTTTAAAACCCCATCCCCACGTCCCTATTTCTCCTTCTCACCCCCAGCCCTCATGCAACTAAGCCCCCTGTATGGGTGAAGTCGACCTGGGGCTAGATGGAAGGGACAGTCTCTTCACTGAGCTAAGGTGAGTAACAACCTGCATTGACATCCACTAACCAGCCGAGTCCTATTCTCCAAGGTGAGAAGCATCTTCCAAATGTTGGTGCTCATGCTGCAGACGGCTGGACCCAGAAGTACACCTGGACTTGAACAATGGTGCAGAAATCAGTCTCTCCTCCTACTCACTGAGGCATAATGTGGGATGAATGAAGGAAAGACATGCTGAGAAGGCAGACGGCCCTCACCCATCAAGTACCCAGTCACTGGAGGCACTGCCCTCTCCCAGCCTGTGCTGCACAGAGTCCATTCACTATCTAGGGACAGAAAGCTATGCAAGGGGTGACTTTCCAGATTCCCTTCCAGTGTCAGGAAGTGCAGATCAGTCACAACAAAAGACTTGAGGAGGAAGCATACAGCTGGGCAGAGGCCTGATGGTCTGCCAGCTGCCTAGCACCCCACACTGTTCCTGTCCTTTTTCAGCCACATCTGGGACAGCCACACCTGTGTCTAGCCCCACATCATCATCTTGAGTAACAAATCACAAGCCCATCCTACTTGGTCCCTCTAATTGTCCCCTGATGATTTGTACCAAGGGACTTGGGGACCCACACAAAGAGTAGAGATCGCTTTGGTATTCTTGGTCTTGGGAAAGTCACAGACCCTGTTTGTGTTATTTGTCACGTAGAACTGGAATCTTGCTCACTTGCACAAAAGCTCTAAAGAGATATCTAGAGATGTCAAAACTCCACTGTCACGTACAATTTACAGGGTGAGATAAGTGTTCAAAGTGACATTCAAATGCAGGGGCTGGAATTTCAACCTAGGTCTGTGTGACTCGACAGCCATCTATAAGAAAACTACTAGAGAATTATCCCAAAGTCTAATGTGAAGTCCTCAAATGCTTGGGAGCTTAGAATGAGTCCTAGAAGGATCAGTAGAGTATACCATAAAGTACATGGGCTCAAGATCTTGTGGATAAACACTATTTATCTTGTAGTGTTTACTGGTTCAGTCAATGAGAGAATCCACGTAGACACTCGACAGTTCCTAGCATCTAGAAAGTTCTCAAATGGCAAATACTCATATTCTTAGTCCCGATTCTGCCACTATCCATGAGCAAGCCATTCCACCTGTGCCTCAGTGTCTTTAAAAGAAGGTCCTTTCCAGCTCTGAGAAGTCTGTGATTCATGCACCCTCCATGGGCGGATCTGGGCTCTGACCAGGCACATGTGCAGCCCCAAGGGGCCACTTGGGGCCAGTCATTCCAGTTTTCATTCCATCTCTTCCTCTGCATGAAGGAGGAAGTTTGTGCCAATCGCCCCTTGGAAGAGGAAGAGGAGGAGGAGGAGGAGGAGGAGGAGGAGGAGGAGGAGGAGAAGCATATTTATTACATGTTTTAATAGAACAAAACTGATCTCCTTGAGATTTCTTTAAAGATCTTTATAACTGTCTTGATATCACCTTTAGGGTCTAAAAACAAAGAATGTAAATTTCCATAGCAAACCCTAAACTTGTTTATGGACACTGTTTTCCCAAGGTTTCACAGGCTGTTATTATCAAATTTACAATGTAAATATTAGAGGAAAGAGCTGGTAGGCCTTGCTGCAGAGCGTGTTACAGTGCCCCCTAGGACAGCAGGGGTGGCAGAAGTCAATTTCTCACTGGCCTGTAGAAGGACTGACCACACACAGCTGCATTTCCACTGTGCTATTGCACTGGGCTTTTCAAAAGTGAAGGAAAAGCATCAATAAATCTGGGCCCAAACCTGTAGTCCCAGCTACTTGAGAGATGGATGCAGGAGATCACTTGAGCCCAGGAGTTCAAGATCACGGTCTTGTTTGAGCAAAAAGGCAAGAGGATGCAACAAGGCAAGGCCACGTCTGTAGAAAAGTATTTTTTAAATGGTTATACCAATTATGTGACAACCTTTGTGTAATAAAACTTTGTTTAAAGTTAAAAAAAAAAGTTTAGGTGGGCAGAGAGGGCTTATCATTTTGAGTTGTTTTTATTTTATTGTTACATAAAACATCTGTCTGGCCCCAAAATTCAATCTACAAAACTAGGTACATTCCGTTTCCATTCTTGTCTCTCCCTCCCCATTAAGATAGTAATTTCAATTAGTTTTTGGTTTAATCCTCCACTCCAGTTTTTCAATATAAACAAGTATACATAGGTGTGTGCAAACTACTTTGTATATTCCTATGTATGTGTGCTCATAACCCCATAGATAAAAGGTAGCAGAGAAGACACATGGTTCTAGAGTAGCATGGTCCAACAGAACCTTTGGAGATAATAAAGGAGGTGATTTTTAATTTATTTAATTTTACTCATATACATTTAAATTGCTTCATGTGACTACTGGCTACCACATTGTCAGTGCCATTGTGGACACAACATATCAGAATACAGAGCTAGTCCTCATTCCTTCTTAGAGCTGCAGAGCACTCCCCCTACTGATGGACATCTGAGCTATTTGCCATTAAAATCAATGCTACAACACATAGCCTGCTGCTTACGTCTATTCATATTTTGCCAGTTTTTTTTTCCCCCAAGTTGGGAGGTCTCACTCTATTGCCCAGGCTGGAGTACAGTGGCACAATCATGGCTCACCACAGCCTCAACTTCCTGGGCTCAAGTGACCCTTCCAGCTCAGCCTCCTAAGTAGCTGGGACTACAGGCGTGTGTCACCACACCTTGCTAATTTTTTGATTCTTTTGTAGAGACAGGTCTTGTTGCCCAGGCTAGTCTCAAACTCCTAGGCTCAAGCAATCCTCTCTCCTCACCTCCCAAAGTGCTGGAATTACAGGCATGAGCCTCCACACCGGTCAGTGTATCTTTGGGGAAACACATAGAAGTGGAACTGCTAAGTCAACAGGTAAATCAACTGAAATTTTGCTGGATATTGCCGAATTCCCCTCCAGAGGTTATATCATTTGCCTCAAGATTTTTTATTTTTTGTTTGTTTGTTTTTTTGAATTGGGGTCTCACCCTGTTGCCCAGGCTAGAGTGCAGTGGCACAATCATAGCTCACCACAGCTTTGAGCTCCTGGACTCAGGCAATCCTCCCACCTCGGCCTCCTGAGTAACTGGGGCTACAGGCACGTCACCATACCCAGCTAACAATTTATTTTTAAAGCCAATTTACCCACTACATTTTTGGGTTTTGCTTTTTTTTTTCCTGCAATAATGTATACTCTATCCATAAAGGCGTCAGAGAATAATCCTGCAACTTCCTTGCTTGCTGTCTGCTGAATGCTGAGTGAAATGGTAGACATAAAGTATAATGGTGGTTGCCAGTGGCCAGGAGGAGGAGAAAATAAAGTTAGTGTTTAAAGGGCACAGAGTTTTACCAAAGGAAGATAAAAAGCTCTGGAGATGGCTGGTAGTGCCAGTTGCACAACAGTGTGAATTACTTCATGTTGCTGAATTGTACACTTGTGGTAAAATATATATAACATTAAATCTTAGAATGATGCATTAGGGAGAACTTCTAGGCCAGTGTTCACAAATGGGGGCAATTTTGCCCTCAGAGGGTATTTGGCAATGTCTGAAGACTTTTTTTTTTTTTTTTTTGAGTTGGAGTCTTACTCTGTCGCCCAGACTGGAGTGCAGTGGCCGAGACGGCCACTGCAGCCTCGACCTGTTGGGCTCTGGCGATCCTTCTGCCTCAGCCTTCCAAGTAGCTGAAATTACAGGCACGCGCTACCACGCCTGGCTAATTTTTTGATTTATTGTAGAGATGTGGTCTCGCCAAGTTGCCCAGGCAGGTCTCAAACCCGTGGGCTCAGGCAATCCACTCTCCTCAGCCTCCCAAAGCACGGGATTACAGGCTGAGCCACCGAGCCTGGCTTTGAAGACTTTTTAAATTGTGGCAAAACATATACTATATAACATAATTTTTAACTGTACAATTCAGTGGCATTAATTACACTTATGATGTTGTACAGCCATCACTGCTATGTTTCCAAAACTTTTTCATCACCCCAAACAGAAACTCTGTGACCATTGATCAATACTTCCTGATTCCCCCTCTGGAGACATGTTTAATGTCATGATGACTTGCAGGGGACAGATGCTACTGGCATCTCGTGAAAGGGGCCAGGACAGCTTTCAGGATAAAGGATTATCGAATAGATGTCAATAGTGGCGAGTTGGAGAACCCCTGCTTTGGGTTTAGGTGGGAATCCGGAGCAGGACTGACCACACCACCCAGGTTCTACTGTAACACAGAGGAGAGTTGAGCAAGATCAGGGAAATCTTAATTCAGATACATCCATGCACATGCCAGGGGTCTCAGACAAACTGCTCAACGGCAATTTGGAGCAGGACTCTTCAGGAACACAATGGATCACCACTACTAATGCTCTGGGTTATCAAAAGGATACCCAAGGGTGAAGTCAGAGCAAAAGAGGCCTCTGTGAAGAAAAGAGCATTAAGTAGCTGCTAAGAATGATGGCTTTGAGAACGTGGAACCTCCTGGCAAAAGAACTTTGCCTCTTAACTCCCATTCAGGAACCAGCAAGAGTTGCCTAGCAACCCCAGTTCTTTTATTTATTTATTTAACTTTTAGAGACAGGGTCTTGCTCTGTTGCCCAGGCTGGAGTGCAGTGGTAACCTCACTGTAACCTTGAACTCCTGGGCTCAAATGATCTTGAGTAGCCTCCTGGGTAGCTGGTACTACAGATGCATGTCACGACGCTCAGCTAGTTTTTTTCCTTTTTGTAGAGAGTGTCTAGCTATGTCGTTCAGGCTGGTCTTAAATTCCTGGCCTCAAGTGATTCTCTTGCCTCAGGCTCCCATAGTGTTGGGATTACAAGCATGTGCCACTGTACCTGGCCCTTTACTGTATTTATTGAGCACCTATTATATGTCAGACACCCTGGGTGATTCTGTGTGGTCAGAGGACTGCTGGGTCAAACCTACCCCAGAACTACTATTCAGGCTGCAAAGCCAGTATAAGTTCTGTCTTTACCAAGTAACCCTGGTTTCCTCTGCCTGTAACCTGGCCAGAGCTTCAAATTCTGGCTCCTTCCAGAGACACTCCTGAAGAGGCAGGTAGGTCCTCAGACCTCCTCAGTGCAAATAAAGCTACATGGAGCAATGTCTATGCCAAACCCTGCTCCAATGCAGCCTGGTCTCAATCCCTGGGTCATTAATTGGGACCCTTCATGTGGAATTAAAAGTTCCTCATTCACCCACCAGAAGATTCCCATGTACTTCCTCTGCTTCAGGTACCAAATCTATCTGGCTCTACCTTTCCCAGGCAGGAGAAGATGCATGCTAATTTATAAAACCTAAACCCCAGGGACCTGTATTCTCCTGGCGTCACTAGCCACCTTCCTCACTTGTTTTGAGGAGGTTCTCTGCTAACTTACTGCCTCTTCCTCTAAACCTTCTCACTGTCTTCATCTTGAAAAGACAGATCTAGTACCATCATCGTCATTTTCCTGTTTATAGAATATGCAATGTAGAAATTGAAAGCCCAAATCTTAAGCTGTTAAAAGCCTTCAGCCTACTGAAAACTACCAAAGCTTCAATCCTTCCTCATGGCAGAGGAGGCTGTGTGGAGTACAGGTTAACAGCGTGGGCTCTAGAGCCAGTCAGACTTGGACTTAAGCCCAGTTCTGTCCCACACTAACTGTGGGATCTTGGGCAAGCTGATTTACTTCTCTGTACCTGGTCTCTTCTTAATTATGGCCTCCTTCCATAGTCGGGAGGGTTAAATGAGACAGCTCAGGTAAAGCGGTTGGCACAGAAACTGACCCATTGAAAGTGCTCAATCTTGTCATCGTTTAAGTACCTTTGCCATCAAACACAGCTGCAGAACAGTTTCTCATCTTAGCCTGAAACAGCCTGAGACCTGCTCCTTGCAGTTCTCAGGTACCAGATTCAAAAGGATGTGGCCAGAGTGACACAGCCACTACTGTGTACACAATGCGCACCTTTACAGAGTGGCAGCACTTGGCCAGCCACCAGACCTGCTATTACCTTCCCCCACCTGAGCACGGGCTCCCGATCTCCACACATGGCAGAGTGTGGTGGCAAGTGTGGTTCAGAGACTCTGAGCCTCAATGCGTTTTGTCTTTTTCTGAATCAGGGTCTCACTCTGTCACCCAGCCTGAAGCGCAGTGGCACATCACAGCTCAGTGCAGCCTCGACCTCCTGGACTCAGGCAAGCCTTCCACTTCAGCCTCCTGAGTAATTAGGACTACAGGCGTGCACCAACAAGCCCAGCTAGTATTTTTATTTTTTGTAGAGACAAGTTCTCACTATGTTGCCCAGGCCAGTCTTGAACTCCTGGGCTCAAGCAGTCCTCTTGCCTTATCCGTCCAAAGTGCTGGGAATACAGGCATGCCAGGCTCAGTTTCCCTAGCTGCATGACGTTGGGACATCTTAACCTGTCTATGCCTCAGTAAAATGGGGATGATAGTTGTACTTACCTCCAGTTTACTTAGAGCAGTGGCTAGCAAATAGAAAGTAGTACTTTTCTCTTTTAAAAGAGAAGGGATCTCACTAAGTTGTCCAGGCTGGAGTGCAGTGGCTATTCACTGGCATGATCAAAACACACTACAGCCTCAAACTCCTGTGTTCAAGCAATCCTCCTGCCACAGCCTCCCAAGTAGCTGGGACTACAGGCTCATGCCACTGTGCACAGCTTTTTTGTTTGCTTTTAACCAAAATAAATGATCTCTGGGACCTCAAATTCAGCAGTTTCAAATCCAGCTCATCTCAGCATCCCTTACCCTCTGTGTTATTGTCCTTCATGCATTTGGGTTTGGTAGCATTGCTACCTACTCAAACTAAAAACGCCCTTAATCCTCACCTCTTCCCAGACCTTCCTCTCCTCACCTTGTATACCCCTCCCAGCCATCCCAGCCCACCCAATCACCAAGTCCTGTCAGCTCTGCCTAAAACTCTCCCTGTCAGCAATGCCTCAGTGCAGACCACCTTCTTGTGCATAGAACCTATGGCCTCCTCCTTACAACCAATCTGGACGCATCTCACTGCTCTCAAACCCACCCTACTTCGTGCCCCTGCCACATCAGGTTGGAACACCAACCTGGCCATGCTTCCCTCTCTACTCTGAACCTTCAGTGGCTCCCATTGTCCCTTCAGTATTGCCTCTTCTGCCACTAACCTTCTGCTCCTGCTGTGGGGAATTTGGCTGCCCTAAACATGCCAAGTCCTTTCACACTTCTGGACCAGTACCAACCCTCAGGGCCTGGCATGCCCCATCCAGTTCTGAGGTGACCGCCCCTCATGAGACTTTCTTTCTTTAGTCCCTCCCACACTGCCTGTAGCAACCTCCCCATTGCTTCCCACAAGCAGACTATTCAGCCTTAAGTGCAGGCAAGCAAGGATCATGCTTTCCCTGTTGCCTCAGCTCCTGGCAGTGTCTGATACAAAGAAGTAGGCACTGAATGAACCAGTAACTTTTGGCATATGTCAGATACACTGAAAATACTTATTAGATTTAAAGGTAATGTACCACCTTCCTCAGGAAGATTGCTCAGGTTTCAAATACAGAGCCAGAGGGAAGAGTAGGGAGCTGGGCTGGGGCACAGAACAGGACAGGAGGTTTGTCTAGAAATGTCAGTAGGACAAATGCCCACAGGATGGGGGAATGTCAGCTCCAGGCTTGAGCCTCATCTCAGGCCAGCGTGTGAGTTTACAGCCAGTTTGCTTCTGGCCTCTCACACCAGTGCCCCTTCACTACCACTAAAATTTAGGGCTGGGCAGAAGGCTAGAGCAATCAGTATCTCTCTTGCTCCTTTAGACCTCTTCTTTACTTTTCTCAAGTTCCAAGTGCACAACTTCTCCTGGAAATGGGCTTTGGGAATGCACACCTACCTCACACTTCCTCCTTTTCCATCTTTTTAATCTCACTGAACCCACGAGTAAAAGGTCTGCTGCATCAAAATCACCCTCAGCCCACCCAAAGCGCCACAAGACTGATGCCAGCCTAGTGGCAGCCCACACCTGCTCCCCCAAAGGCAAGCACTAGGTCACTGTATATCCACTCCCACTGCAACACCACAATCAGGTGAAGAACAACCAACATGAGGAACACTGTGAGGTCAGGGCTCGCTTAGACTTGGACTTGGCTATTTCAACACAGCTGATGCACCCAGAATCTTCACCCACAGTCAGACACACTCAGGTACCAGCCCTACCAAGTGTCACCATGGCCTGCAGCTTTACCTGCCACATCCCTGGCACAGGCAGACAACCAGGAACCTAGGCGCTGCCAGTCAGTGAGCAAGCTGACAATGGCTCTGGACTAAGGTGTCTGCTGCCACACCCACCTGGCATGCTGCATCCTTCTTCCGTGATTCCAGTTCCCTTCTGCAACTTCATCCTGGCTGGCAAGAGGACAAGACCTCCCACCGCATCCTGACACCAAGCCACATTAGGAGCCAGAAAACAGGACCAAAACTCACTATGAATACAAAGTCCAATCTAATGCAGAGCTATCTGAATTTTAGGAGGCCCCTGCAATTCAGAACAGATCCAGCCCACGGAAAACAAAGCTCCTGCCCCAATCATTCACAGGGGCAACTTCCTTTCAGGTCTTGCCCAGAAGAGAAAGGGGCAGGGCTCTCATTTTGCCACTCTTGTATTTATCTGCTTCCTATAACATAAAACTCGCGAAAGTAACTGGCAGTAATAATTGATTCCTAAAGCCCCATAGCTGTCTCTGGAGACCATCTTTCAGGAACTTTTCCCTAGTTAGGTTCTTCTTTGGTAATGCGTCTCCTAAGAAGCTCCTGAGAGCGGGATCTAGGGTTAGGGTTGGCAGGCAGCTAGGAAAACTGGCAGTGCGGTTTGATTTTAACTGAAATTTGGAACCGGGAGTATTGCTGGTCCCTCCCACAGGGATATGAATGTTAGGAGCTGGAACCCCGACACAATACGCATCCTTGGGGACCGAGGTTCCTCCTACGACCCCCGCCACCAGGAGCGGCCAAGGGGGATCCGGGATCCGAGGGGACGCGTCGGAGACGCCGGGACACCCTTCTCGAAGACAGTCTCCCGTCGGGCCCCCGGGGGCCGGGCGGGGCCGCTCACCTCTCGCGCGGTGCGGAGCTGCTGGCGCAGCGCGTCCTTGCAGCCATAGGGGCGGCCGGCGCCCGCGCCGCGGGGCTGGAAGTGCGCCTCGACGCGCGTGGCGCCGCGGTAGGCGCCCTGGTAGAAGGCGGGCCAGCCGAGCTCCAGCAGCGGCGGCTCCAGGTCCGACTGCTCGGGGAAGTAGGTGCCCGACGAGCAGTCGTGAGACGAGCCGAAGGAGTCCTCGGCCGCCGCGGCGCCCTCCTCGCCCGGCCGCTCGGCCGCGCGCAGCACGGCGCGCACCTCGTCGGGGTTCAGGAAGCGGCCCAGGCGCTCGCGTCGCAGGAAGGCTGCGAAGGCGTCGGGGCCGCCCGCCACCAGCTCCTCGAGCGCCAGGCGCCGCGCCTCGCTGAACAGCTCGGTCGGGTTGGGCGGCCCGCACGGCGACAGGCAGGCCGCGGGCAGCTCGTCCACGGGGACAGTCAGGCCCAGGCCACCGGACCGCAAAGCCATGGCTGCGCTCGGAAGCGACAGGCGCGAGCCGGAGGCGGTGTGCACACCCGCCTTATACGCGCCTTTGAATCAAACCGGCCCGCGCCATTGGCCGCGCTGCCCCGCCCCTGCTCTTCCATTGGCTGCCTTCAGCCCCCTGATGTGTGATTGGCTGCCGCGGGCCCGGCGGGGCTCTGCGCCTCTGTATTGGCTGCCGGCACGACCTCCTCTCGCTGTAGGCGTTGCTGAACGGAATTTAAACTTGGTCGGCGGCGTGGACGGCGGGGCCCGGCCAGCCCAGGGCGCCCTCTGCCGGCCGCTGTGTTGTGTGGCCCTACCCGGTGTCTGGCCTAGGCAGGGAGGAGGCTGGCGACTGATTGCCCTGCTCCTGAGCTCTCAGAGCTTTCTTTTGGTGTGGCCAACCTAAGTTTTGGTGTCGTCGCCTTTATTTCCTGCATTTAACCATTCACTCATTCATTCTTTGAAATATACCAGTCCATCATGATAGCCATCCTTTGGTAGCCGCCTTAGATAACATTCTCTGCTCTTGTTTTTTTGCCTGGTAAAACCCAACTAGCCCTGGCTAATCCCTACTTTGTACCTGCGCCTGGGCAGCCATACTGGGCCGGAGAAAACAACAACAACAACAAAACCAACCATGGTTGTTGACTGATCATGCTTCAAATTCATGATCTGAAGTCGGCCCTCAAGACTACCGGCTAGCCTGCATTTCCCTCATTCACTCTGCTTTTCCTCCCCCATTACTCTGAGAGCTTGCTTCCTATGTCCCTCAGAAAATAAAAGCAGTCAGAAGAGAATGTCCACACGCTGCAACCATGTCTAGCTTTCTGTCTGCATCTCTGCCCATGTGCTGGGCCTTTTCCAGGGATGAACTGCACCTGAGCCCATCCAACCCTTCCACCTGAGTACGGGCTTCCAGCTCTTCTGCCACTGACCCACATCTCTCCAGGAATTCTCTCTTTTCTACTGGGTCAATTCCTTCCTTATGAATTCACTTCTACCAGCTACAAGCATGCTGATATATTTTTCATCTTAAAACAGCCTTCTCGACCCTACATTCATCTAGAGCTACCTCCCCATTTCTCTGCTTACTTTTGCAACATAAAACCTCAAATGAGTTGCTTATCCTTGCTGTCTTATTTCCCTCCAGTTCTCCTGAGCCCTCTCCGATCAGGCTAATGCGCCCCCCCCCCCCTCTTCCCACACTGCTCTAACAATCCTTTTGTCAGGGTCCTGGTGAGTTCCACAGTGCTAAATCCAACAGCCAATTTTCAAACCCCATCTTCTTTGTGTAGATAAGAAAGCCCATGTGCAACTATAAAGTGCTTCATAAATGTGGAAGGCTACCATTATTATTCAGCAGCCAATAAACTTTTTAAATGAATGCCCACCACTATTAGGATACCTCTCCCTCTCTCCCTATCCTCTCCCCATCCCCAGCCTGTTTGTGAAATTCCTCAAGCCTAAGTGTGAGGTCTTCTGTGTGTCCCTGCTCTGACATCCAGTGTCCAGGAGGCTACAAGAGAGCACCCTTTCCATTTACTTTCAAGGCACCAACATACTTCTGCATGTGACAAGGACCATGGTGGTCTGGGGCTGTGCAACCGCATGGCTCATGTATGTCTCTATTACCTGAGGCATGTATGTCTCTTTTTACCTGAGGTAAAAAATGTGAATGACCAGGGCCTTACCTGCTATATTGTTGTAATAAGGTGAAGGACTATGCAGAACTGTACCTGCCCACTATAAGCTACATGAGAGGAAGGACTGGAGTAGGACAAGGGGGAAGGAGACAGGACACGCCAGTGCACTCCAAGGACAGAACAGAGGAGAGGGCACCCTTGTTATATATCAATGTCATCAGGAAAAACACTGAAAATGTTGGGACTGCATATATGCGGTCACAAGGCCTCATATTAATTTCAAAGGGAATATTTGACAGAATGAAGGTAATTCCCAACTATCCACCTTTTCTTGAATTCATCAGTTTTCACCACCTCCCAATCTAGAAAGATATCTGCTCCATGTCTGAGCCCCCAGAGCTCTCTCTACTTCAGGGGCCTCCTGGAAGAGCCTTCTGTGGGGGAATGGGGATCAGGGGCCAGGAGCCCTCACCCACCCTCTATTCCAGACACCACCTCTTTGTGAATTCAAGTCAGCACCACGCAAGTGAGCTCACAGCAATAACCAGTCACACTAGCAGGTGTTATTAAAAGGAATTTAATAATCTTAATTAAAAACTCTTAACAGCGAATTCCATCACAGGCCTTGGCAGCTGGAAGCAACTCCAGGGACAGGTGCCCTTTTTGGGATGTGGTTGAGCCACAGGCTTGAACACGAGGCCCACCACTGCCCCATGGCAAGGAGCTACCTAGAAGTTAACTTCAATACAATATCAAAGATCCGCAAGGATTTGTTTTTAAAAAAGTTTTAAATATATTAGACTCTCTTGATTGCCATTTTTACACAAAGCTGCTGATACAGTATACAGAGTTTTAACTGTTTTTCACATAAAATACATTTTTCTTAAGTGTTCTCTGTACATCAGTGGCTTCTGGTCTGGTGAATTATTGCGGAGGGCTGGGGTCTGCAGACTTTTCCTGGATGCGCAGAGCCAGGCCCCGCACAATGGCACTTGCAATGCCCACGGGAAGCAGGCCCTCTAACCAACAAGAGACTGCTGTCAAGGAGAGGTCTGTAGCTTCTGGCAAAGGGGGCGGGTCTTTTGGGGAGTCATCCACTAACCACTGACCCTCTGCTCTTATGTGCCCTGGGGGAGGGAAGACTATCCCCAGGCTACAAATAGCAAGAGTTAAATACAGTCCTTCTGGGCATCTTGTAAGGAGCACCCTTCTAGAAAGTACCCCAGTATCCTGCTCTGGGAAATAGAACAGGTGGGAGAGAAAGCTCAGGATAGAAAGGTATCTGACACCAAAACCAAGATGGCCTCATGTTATTACAAAGGCAGCAAACTGGTGGGGCAGGACAGGGGACACTCCCTTATTAACACACCCTTGTTCACTTGAAATGGATCAAACAGTGCAGTTTTATTTATGCTGCATATTTGATGGAGAACTGTATCCTGAAGTCTTCAGTATCCTTGGGCCTAGGGTTCATTCAGCTTCCCTGAGCTACTGGTCAGAAACTCATAATCTGGTAACAGCCACCAATCTTTCATTGTTTGGGATATATGGTGGGAGCAAGGGCTAGAGTTGACAGTGAGCTGTGGGGCACCTGCTTTGCATGTGGCCTCCTTTCATCACCAGGAGCTGCCACAAGACCTGGGTCTCAGTAGGAGCTAGGCCCCTTCAATGTTAAAAAGAGACACTCCTTTTCCTCCTATTATACACTGGTGGGTAAGGGGAGGGGGGAAACCATGTAATACATGAACAAAAATGAGCAAGACACAATGACTTTAAAAACCTGAGATGCATTTGGCGGCAAACTGCAGAATCATTCTTTTAGACACTGACCTCAAACTGCTATTATACAGTCCCCCAAAGATGCTGGCCTGAAGGCAGCTACCCCTCAAAATTCCAGATGGACCTGGGACAGCATTTACCTGGAACCCAAGATCCAGCATCTGCACATAGTGGCACAGGTTATCTGGGGGGGGAGGGGGAGGGGCATGACAGCTGTTCCCAGCTAAAGGGATTCAGACTATACAGATTCTAGGAGCTGAAAAGCAAGAGTCTCAGGTCCAGGATGCAGGCACTTTGCCTCAGGTGACTTGAATGAGGCTGCTGATGCCCATGGTCCCCAAGGGATGAAAACCAAAAAGAACAGTTCTCACTCTTGTTCCTCCCTTATCTGCAGAAACTAACGTAGTGTGTGGCATGTTACAGTCACTCAATAAATTACATGAGTGAGTAAATGAATGACTCCAGCTCATTCATTGGAGGTTGGTCCCCAATTTGTCCCTTAACACCCAGGAGACGCACAGGGAATATTCCCCAGGGACTGAAAGCCCCAACAGGGAGTGTTTTATCCCTGACTGAAAACATGAGCTAAAGCCTGAGAGTCACTTCTGACTGAAGTCTGTTTCTGTCGGGGAATCAGCTGGACTTCTCAGCCTTCTGGGTAGAGAGGAGTGGCCCAGAAGGCAGAAGGCAAGGGAGGGAATGATCTCAGGGCTCAGGGTTGGCAATAAATGCCTTCAGTGTATGGCCCCTGAGCAAAAAGACCGGGAAACCCTGCACAGCTCTCCAGAGGCGCATGGGGCTTCCCTTGGCCCTCTATACCTTGTGGCAAAAGCTCATGAGGGAGTTCAGTGTCTGCCTGGGCTGATACCATGTTAAAGACAAAGGTATGTGTGTTTTGGATCATCCCTGTCCTGCTCCAGCCATAGGCTTAGATGCTGAAGAGCAACTCTCCCCCCCTCCCCCCCGCCCCGCCAGCCCCAGACCCCAGGCATTGGAGTAGGGGTGACCCTCTCTGCACCCAGCAGCCACCAGGGGCGCAGTCACTCCCACACACCCTCTGATCTCAAGCCCAGCTGCTGCCCAGCTCCTGGGAAAGTATCAACCAGGCACCTTGAGGTCCAGCTCCCTCTTTGGGTTACAGGAGCCATGGGGACCACATTGGGGGGCTGAAATTGACAAACAGAAAACCCCATTACTAGGGTTGGGGTCCAAGGGAGGCTTTTCCAGCCCCAGCCCCCTAGCCCAGGCGCCCCTCAGGAAGAATTTCTTATAGACTCAGAAAGAAGCAGGTTAAAGGGAACCCGGATCTGTTCCCCAAATTAGAATCTGGTCTTGGGGGTGCCTTCAGAGCTCTAAGGAGGTAGTTTGAGGACAAATAAAAGGCGCACAGAGCAGGGAACAAAACCTGCAGCTTGTTAGTTACCCCAAAAGGTTCTGGCTGGGCCTGTGGGCAGTGCCCACCTCATGGCAACAATTGCAAGAGGTTCATGGGAGAGTGCAGTAGTGAGGTGGAGGGCAGCCTACTCCTCAACAGCCCACCCTCCCCAGCATCAGGAGGGCAGTTGCTATGAAACTGTAGATCTGATGAGACCCAACTATGGCGCCACCACCGCCCTCCTGAATACCATATGGGATGTTGACCATAGGCATCTTGGATCTGCAGCCTTGGGGCATCTCCACTGCAGCAGGAGCAGGCTGGCAGCCCCTGGGCCAGGCAGGAACACACAAGGGCCAACTGGAAAACTTGCTTCACTGAGCATCCCAGAAAAGGTAAAGCTGGGCCGGGGGTCCTGAGCACTGACTCTGCACATGACTGACACGAGTGAATGGTGGGAGGCCCCAGTAGCCCCTAACCGCTCATTCTGACTGCTCAGTCTAAGGAGGACTGGCTGATATGAGCTGGACTGAAACAGTCTGGATTTTCACAAAGATCCCAGGGTGCTGGGCTCTGTCATTGTTAACCAGAGATGTTTTCAGAAATTAACTCGTGCCTCTCCCTGGAAAAGCCTTCCAACGGAAGTTCCTCACTTAGTTTTAGTTTTCCAACACCAGCCAGTAAAACCTATCGATCATGATACTATCCATGAAAAAAAAAAGCGATTCAGTTACTTCCTGCCCTCCTGGAGTTTGACAGCCTAAAATAATTTTTAATTTTATTTTTCTGAGCACAAGGAGTTTATTTAAAAATATGGAATGATTCACAAGTTTGCATGTCATCCTTGTGCAGAGGCCAGACAGCCTAAAATAATTTTTAAATCAAATGTACTTTGGTAAGCACTGATCTTTCCCCCATCCCCTGCCTGCCATCCTTTAATGTCTCCATCCAAGAGCAAAACATTTGTTTTATTCCAGGAGCAGAACAGCCTGGCTTTCCCCTTCGACTCCTGGGTGGTCACAGCACTGGCTCCTGGAGTGGGCAGCAGGGTGGCTGACAGCAAGGCTGCAGGAAGCAGGCCTGAGTCCACCTCATCTACCCATATGGATTCCCGGCTCCCTCTGAACTCAGCAAGGACTTCCTGTCCCTGCCAGCTGTGGTTGGTGGCCCAGCTCTGATATGACTCCAAGCAAGATGACGGGTCTTAGTTCAGCTAAAGCCACATAGGCGGTGGTGACGAGACCCTGAGTCTTAACCTCCATCCTTTTGAGAACATCCCACAAATTCTCAGTCCCATCTGCTTCCCATGAGCCCAGGTATGTCATTCCTGCACACCCTAATTGAGCGTGTGCATGTGTGCGCGTGTGTGTGTTGATAGGTGACATGCACGTACTGGTCCAGAGAAGCCTTTACCAAGAACACAAGTGGGATCCCAAACCCACCCTCCCGAGATTGGACAGCAGAGTGAGTCAGGAGGCCATGACGGGCCTTGTGTCAGATGGCAGACGATGCAGCAGGAAGCAGAACCATGGGACGTGGAATGCTATGGGCAGCAGGATGGGGATGGGGTCTGAGTTCCTCTAGAAAGCAGAGCCCATCTCTTCCCGGCTGCCCTCTGACACCTCCCCAGCCAGGGCTTTTGGGCTGGCCTGGATTCCAGGGACCCCTCCCGAGGCATCTCTCTCCCCCACTGCAAGGAGACTAGGAGATACGGCAGCAGCCATGCACCTTCTCCTCCATCTCCTCTATGGGGGCTTTGAACTTTAAGAGTGGGGGATCGCCGCTGGTGACCGTGTAATACACTGAGGTCCCATTGCTGCTGTATGGTGAAGTTCTGCCTCCGATCAAGGGGGCCTTGCCTTCACTGCTACTCTCGCCCGTCCTGGTCATGCTGCTGCCCAGGTGGGTGCTCAGGAAGGGGTGGCTGAGCAGCTTGGCTGCAGCCCGCTGCCGCTTCAGCTCCAGCAGCGTCTGGGGGCTCTGCTCCTTGTAGCCACTCCAGGGCGGGGTGGCGTCGGCCATGCCAGAGCTGCCATAGGCCATGCTGTAGTCGGGCACCTCATGCACCTTCCAGACATCCCCGTTGGCCAGTGCATATTGGTAGGCGCTGACCGGAGCCCGGAGGCCATTCTCGACAGGCATGTCCAGTTCACCTCGTGGGATCTTGGTAGGAAATTCGGAGAGTAGCACGGGCTTCTCCAGCCTGGGGTTCTGTGAGTGAGAAGGACAACGTTACTAGCTGACTAGAAGATCTGAACCTACCACCCCTCTGTGCCTCTGATGAAGGCATTACTGTTTAGACCTGTCCTCCATTTATTTTCCTATATTGTCCTTTGTTTGTTGGAGCTGACTGACCCTGGCCTTGCTCCAGGGCTTGGACCATGACCCAAAACCTGGCCAGTCAACATACTTCACTACAAGGATTGGTCTAGGGATAGAATCTTAACTGCAATTGGTCCAGTGAGACTCAACCCTGACACTTTTGCTAGAACAACTGGAAAAGAGAAGTTCCTATAGGAACCATGGGTAGTAAAAATGAGGTAAGCTGGGGGTTGGGGAGACAGCAAGTCAAAGGATCTGCATGTGAATGAAGTGACATTGAGAAAGACTAAAAAGAGAGAGAGAGAGAGAGAGAGAGAGACTGCATCCTGATGAGGGATGTTGAGTCCCTGGCTCTAGCTGTGTCCAGAATTTTCAGTTACATGAGCCAATAAATTCCTTTTTAAAGTCAATTTTAATTGCATTTTTCTGTCACTTGTAATTCTTCCTCTGTATTCCCAGCATATCTCTGCTTCAAAGGACAGAGTCTCACCCAGGGATCCTGTATACCCAATAATCCTTGGATAACAAGAGCTTGAAAAGTAGCTGCTGTCTAGAAACTATAAACTAAAAAGTAGACACTTTGACAAAAACAAAAATATAAAGCATAGCAAAAATCAACATAAGCAAGTCAAAAGTCAAAGTTTGACACATGAAAAAACTGGAAAAATATTTGCAATATATATGACAGAAAAGGGACTTATTTTCTAAATATATAAAGGGCTCTTAAAAGTCTTTTTTATTTTTTGGCTTCGAGGTCTCACTGTGTCGCCCAGGCTGGAGTGCAGTGGCACAATCATGGCTCACTGCACCTTGAGCTCCTGGGCTCAGACGATCCTCCTACCTCAGCCCCCCTGTAGCTGAGACCACAGGCGCATACTACCACACCTGGCTAATTTTTTTATTTTTTGTAGAGACAAGGTCTTGCTATGTTGCCTAGACAGGTCTCAAACTCTCAGGCTCAAGCAATCTTCCTGCCTTGGCTTCCCAAAGTGCTGGGATTATAGGCGTGAGTAACTGTGCCTAGCCAAAAGTCCATTTTTAAAAGCCTAACTACCCAATGACAAAAGTAGAAAAAGGACATTAATAGGCAGCCCACAGCAAAACATATAGGTATACAAACATCTGAAAAAATTCAACCTTATTAATAATTAATTACATAAAAATTAAAACAATAAAATATCACGTTTACCTCTCACATTGACAAATATTTTAAAAGCTTGTTATTACTTGGTGTTGGCAAGGGTATGGGATGTAGGAGAAAATATAAATAGCTGCAACCTCTTTGGAGGACAATTTTGCATCATCCATCTATCCAAAAAGGAAAAAAAATGTTTAGAAGCGTGTATACTTCGCAACAGCTAGCCCATTTCTCGGACTTGTTTCACAGATATCTCCTCTCATGGACGCAAAGCCTGAAAGTCACCATTAGGCAAGTGGGAAATTGTGGCCAGTACTTCTTTGCAGTGCACTGCAGCTGGTGGGAAGAACGAGGGCAGTCTCTGCAGGCTAGCATGGAAAGATCTTCACGAAATATACCTTAGGTTAAAATATGATAAGGTAAAGAACACTTTCCCTAGTAGTAAGTTTCTATATGTGTGTGTGTGTTTCTTTCTTTTCTTTTTCTTTTATTTGTTTTATTTATTTATTTATTGAGTTGGAGTCTCACTCTGTTGCCCAGGGTGGAGTGCAATGGCAAGCTCACAGTCACCACAGCCTCAACCTGCTGGGCTCAGGTGATCCTTCCACCTCAGCCTTCCAAGTAGCTGGAACTACAGGCACGAGCTACCATGCCTGGCTAATTTTTTGGTTTATTGTAGAGATGAGGTCTCACCAAATTGCCCAGGCTGATCTCGAACCCATGGGCTAAGGCAATTCTTTCACCTCGGCCTGTCAAAGTGCTGGGATTATAGGCATGAGCCACCATGCCCGGCCTCTTTTCCTTTTTAATGGTTCCTTCTGCACTATGCAGGCAGACTGATGCCACTTCAACAGGGGACAGATTCTTGATGGTCTAAGTCAGTGCTTCTCAAACTTTAATGTGCATATGTGTCACCTGGAATATGTTAAATATTCTAGATATGTTAAAAAGCATATTTTGATTCAGTAGGTCTGTGTTGGAGCCTGAAATTCAGCATTTCTAACAAATTCCTGCTGATACTTTGAATGGCAAGGATCTGAGATAGTGGTTGGATGCACATTGGAATCATCTAGGAAGTTAAAAACACAAACATTATTCAACACCAATCCAAAAAGACCACATATGTTTTGTTTTTTTTGTTTGTTTGTTTTTGGGTTTTTTTGCATTGAAGTCTCACTCCTTCGCCCAGGCTGGAGTGCAGTGGCACGCTCATGGCCACCCCAGCATTGACCTGCTGGGCTCTGGTGATCCTTCCGCCTTAGCCTTCTGAGGAGCCAGAACTATAGATGCGTGCTACCATGCCAGGCTATTTTTGATTTTATTGTAGAGACGAGATCTTGCCAAGTTGCCCAGGCTAGTCTCGAACCCACAGGCTCAGACAATTCACTCGCCTTGGTCTCCCAAAGTGCTGGGATTACAGGCTGAGCCACCAAGCCTAGCCAAAAAAGAAAGACCA
>CAUYQG010174377.1:0-13342 GCA_963574415.1 Tarsius wallacei
TGATTTATTAGATGGTTAACTTGTCATTTTCCCATTTCCTTCACATGTGTTTGTAGAGATATTAATTTCCCTCTTATTACTGCTTTCATGGCATCCCAGAGATTTTGGTAAGATGTTTCTTCATTTTCATTTGTTTCCAGGTCTCTTTAATCTCTGTTTTGATTTCTGTGTTGACCCAGAACTTGTTTAGCATCATGGTGTTTTGTGTCCATGTCCTTGTGGGCTGGGGGAAACTTTGTTGGTGTTGATAATTATTTTTATTCCACTGCAGTCTGAGAAGGTGCATGGCAGAATTTCAATCTTATGGAATTAGTTTATGTTTGATTTATGAGTGAGAATGCAGTCTCTTAGAGTATATTCCATGTGGTGATGAGTAGAATACATATTCTGTGGTTGTCAGGTGGAGTATTCTGTAGGTCTCAATTAAGTTCATTTGGTCAAGTATCACACTAAGGTTCCGTAGCTCCCTATTGGCATTTTGTCTTGATAACCTGTCTAGGGTTCTTAATGGGGTATGTGAGTTCCTAGCTATGAACTAGAGTCAATGTCTTTTTGTAGTTTACCTGGAAGCTGCTTTTTGAAAGTTGGTACTCCTATGTCAGTGCATATAAGTTTAGGATGGATATTTCCTGTTGATGGATTGAAACTTTTATCATTATGTAGTGACCTTCCTTATCTTTTTAAATTTTTGGTAGCTTAAAGGATATTTTGTCTATTATTAAGATTGTGACTCCTCCTTTCTATTATATTCTGTTCACCTGAATTTTTGTTTCCCATCCTCTTACTTTGAGTCTGTGAATGTACTTTCTGGTGAGATGTGTCTCTTAGAAGTGATATAGAGTGCCTCATTATATTTTATCCAATTTTCCATTCTATGTCTTTTCAGTGGTGCATTTTGTCTGTTCACATTCAGGCTAATTATTGAGATGTGATAGTTTATCCCTGTCATGTGGTTCTTATAGAGTTTGTTACTGTTGCTGCTGTTTGTTTATTTGTTTGTTGTCTTTCTTTTGATTTGGGGGTTGATTCATGTGCTTTTTCAATCTTTATTCTGCCTTCTTGTGAAGTGCGTTGTATTATTTTTTCCATTCTTCTATTTTTAATACTTTCTTAAGTGTTTCTTGTAGAGTTGGTCTGGAGGCAGTGTAAACTCTTAGGTTTGAATGTCTGAGAAGTATTTTAATTCTCCATCATTGATGAAACTTAGCTTAGCTGGGTAGGTAAATATTGGTTGAAATTGTTTATCTTTGATAATTTTGAAGATTGTATTCCAAGTTCTCCTAGCCTGAAGTGTTTCTGTAGATAAGTCTGCTGCTATTCTAATTAGTCTTCCCCAGTAGGTAGTCTGACCTTTCTCTCTTGCTGACTTTAGGATTTTATCTTTTAAAACTACTTTGTGTAAGAGAATTACTATGTGTCTGGGTGTTGATCTTCTCATTTGTTGTCTTGCAGGGGTTCTCTGAATGTCTTGTGTTTGCATAGTTGTGTCAGTGATGAGATGAGGGAAGTTTTCTTGAATAATTTCATGGAATGTTTGTTCCATGGTGGTCTCTATCTCTCTATCTGCCTCAGGGATTCCAAGTAATCTTAGGTTCAGCCTCTTGAAATAATCACTCATGTCTTAGATGTTTTGCTCTTTCTTTTTAAGCTTTTTTGCTATGTTTTTAACAGATTGGGTTAGATCCATATTTTGGTCCTCAAACTCTGAGATTCTTTCTTCTGCGTGGTTAATTCTGCTTTCCATGCTTATCAGTTTTTTGTTTATCTCATTTACTGTATTCTTTATTTCTGTCTTCTCAGTTAACAACTCCTTAATTCTTTCTTCTTGTTTTTCTCCATTTTTATTTATTTTCTATATTAATATCTTGATATCTGGGTTTGTGACTTGAGACCAATCATTCTGGGGACTCTTCATTGTTTGAGTTTCAGATGTCTGTATTCTCAAAGGGGTCTGTGTGAGACTCATATTCTTCCTTTGTTTTTTCTTCATTTGTGTTAGCCCCCCCCCCCGTTTTTTAACCTCTTCCTTAATTCTGTTGTTCAGTGTGTGTGTGTGGGGGGGGGGGATAGGTTTTATTTCTGTTTGCTCAATCTCCTGTTCTTCCTTATGTAAATTATCTGGTTTTGTTAAATTCTGAACTAGGGGTGGAGGCTTGTGCTTTTTGCAGTTTTGAGATTTAATTGAGAGGGGAGCTGTGATTCAGAAGTTAACTGCAGATCCCAATATCAGCTGATAGGTGTGTGGACCCCCTGGAACCCACTTCTTATTGCCTTACAATCTGTCAATGCAGTGGAGATGCCTATTTGCCCCTGAAAGCAAAATGAGATAAGAAAAGGGAAAAGAATAGCAAAAGAAAAGAGGAAGATGAAAGGGAGGTTGAGAGAGAGAAGAAGAGGGAAAACATACAGGCCTACCAACTAACAAATAAACAGAGAGAAAAAGACAGAAAAAACAAAAAAGATAAAAATATACAGACACTCATACAAGAAATTTTTTAAAACCTCCCTGTTAGTGTATTCCCCTCAAAAATACTCATACATAAACAGAAAATCTGAAAAAATTAAAATAAGATAAAATAGCAGAAATGAATCAAGTACAAAAACGCAAACAAAAGCAGAAAGAAAGAGAAGAAAAAAAGCTAAAACTCAAATAAAAAAACAAGCAGAAAAAAAACTGGCTCTCTGGCAGTTTCCTTGAATCCAGTTTCCTTTCAGGCCTCCACCTTAGGAAGCAGTTCTGGCTCTGGTCCCTCCCCTCTGCTGTCAATACAGGCTGATAGGGTTGCTCTCAGTGCAGATCAGATATTCCCACAGACTACTGTGGGAGGAAGATGGATCAGATCCAGACTCATCCTACTCACTGCTGCTTCTATCAGGTCTCCCACTCAGATCTGATGTGTCTGTGCCTCTTCCAGCATGTGGGAGGGGCATTTGTCTCTCTGAATCTGATGAGATAATAACCTCTGGTTCCTAAGATGGAGGCTGGGTAGAGCTGAGCAGGCAAGACAAGTCTCTGCCAAGACCTGGTACTGAGAAGATGGTGCCTGTTGGTGTCTAGTCACTGGCATGGGAGGTTTATTCCAGATTTCCGCTACTTGTCTTCTCATGTCAGGTCTGCTGCTACAGGTGATGGTGTAGGCCGGGTGACAGTGCTGAGAGGCAGCTGTTCTCTGCTGCCTCCTCTCAAGAGAGCTCTGAGAATGGCAGATAATCCTTTGCATCTGGTCAATGGGGGGATTGTAGTCTCCCCTCAGACGAACTTTCACTTACCCACCGGCACACTCCCACTCATGCAGAGAATCTTTATGGACACTCATTTTTGTGGAGACTTTCACAGTCTGACTTGTCCCATTGCCATCTTGCCAGGAAGTGACAATTAAGTTTTTAAATGAATATTTTTTGCAATGGACATTATAAAACAGTAAAAGTACAGCACAACAACCTGAATTGGGACTCTATACATATACTGTGAAAAGATACAGTATGCTCTAGTATCAATTTCTACCTGTCTTTTCCTAGGTAAATGATAGCAATCTATCACAGTGTGAAAAAGGACACCATTCCTATCCAAAAGATATTCCTTTTTTCCAGGCCTTACAAATTCTCTTTTTTTGGTAGATAGGTAAATATTATAAAAACTACCTAAATCCAAGGAAAATGCTACCTATAATATCTGGGGGTTAAAATATCCAGAGCTCACATAGGACAGGACCTGTTTCCATCAGCCAGAGTGAAATCCTCATAATTCAAAAAGGCATGATGAGGAGCATTAAAAAAAGATTTGTCTTAGTATCAGGGCACAGTAATCCCTATAGTTCATACCTTTTTGTTTCTTCCTTAAAAAAGGTAAATGCAAGTATCAAATTATTTATACATAACATAACTACAACTCATAATAAAGCTCAGGAATATTTATATGAACACAAAAATATTCACCATGAGCAAGGTAAAATTTACAAGGCCTGGTATTAGTTCAAAAATCACTAGGCATGCAAAAGGCAGTAAAATGTACTCTGTAATGAAGAGAAAATATAATAAACAAAAACTAACCTAGAAATGGCATTGATTATAAAATTATTAGGCCAGAGTATCAAGTACCTTAAAACCATTTCATATATTCAAGAAATAGAAGAAAGATTGAACATGTTATGTAGAAATGTTAAATGTATATAAAGTTAATTTCTAGAAATGCAAACTACAATTTCTGTGATAAAAATATGCAATAAGAGTTGAACAAAATATTAGTCATTGCAGAAGAAAAGATTAGCAAACTAAACAACATGACATGGTAGGCTGAACAAAGGTCCAAAAGATGTCCATATCCTAATCCTTGGAGCCTGTGAAAAGTGTTTCCAACAGACTTACATTATTTTTTAATTTTATAAGCATCTACCAATCATTATCTCTGATACTAGTATCGAATGTGGCCTAAGAGTACTGACCAATAGATGCAGGAATTGATTCTTCCTCTGATGGCTCACAACAGAGTTGGCTCCTCAAGAGGCATATATATTTTCATATAAATAACTATTTAAATCAAACTAACCACAAAAAGTAGGAATGTAAAAAGTGACCCAGTGCAATACTGGATATAAAATAACTAGTATACATTAGAAACACAATAATATATACTCTGAGTTGAATAGGGAATGATCAAAGTATCTTAAAGCAATGCAAGAGTTAGTAATAAAAAATGTAGGACTATATTGTAAATGCTTGAAAGACGAGGTCCTAAAAATGTCTAATTCTAAATTTTTCAGGCTAAACAACCACACAGCATGCTGTGATAGAATTACAATAATTTCTAAAACAACTTTAAACAAGTTTCTCTGTTACCTGTGGAATTTAGTTAACTACATCTTAGGGCAATATTTGTACCAAACCAGGTGGTAAATATTGGATTGAACAAAGGTACTAAAGGATTTTGAGATTAAGAACTTTTCCTTTTCACAGACCCTGAGTCACAGATTTCCTAAAGTTGAAAGGCACATCAGGTAGCATTCAAGTTTTCTACTCAAGTGACAAACATTTTCACTTTTTAAATCAAATTATTAGAGCAAACTGGCATTCCTTAAGCAGAACATAAACTGGATTGTAAAATGAAACTAGTTTTGACCACGATTCAGACAGAGGGCAATGTTGCCTCCACACTTCTCTCTCCCTTTTGAAGAGTTGAAATGTTTGGACTGCTTAGATCTCAGAATCAGAAATCAGGTACATCTCTTGCCTTTTTTTTTTTAACTCTCATTTTATCACTTGAGTGCAAACCAAAATTAAGTAGTCACTCATGAGTTTTTTTTTTTTTTTTTGAGTTGGAGTCTCACTCTGTCGCCCAGACTGGAGTGCAGTGGCCGCTCCCGGCCACCGCAGCCTCGACCTGCTGGGCTCCGGCCATCCTTCCACCTCAGCCTTCCAAGTAGCTGGAACTACAGACGTGCGCTACCACGCCCGGCTAATTTTTTGATTTATTGTAGAGATGAGGTCTCGCTTGCCCAGGTGGGTTTCAAACCCGCGGGCTCAGGCAATCCACTCACCTCAGCCTCCCAAAGGCGCGGGATTACAGGCTGAGCCACCGAGCCTGGCTCACTCATGAGTTTTTGATTGTCTGTTTGTTTTACTCAGATTTCTATTATGATAATGATAAAAAATGAACAGTAAAATATTGGAAATAACAATAAAATAACAATAAAATAGCAATAAAATCTTTTTAACACATAATTTTAATATTTTATTTTCAACATTCTGTGCATGTGAAGTGTGAGGGAAGTAGCTTTTGACAGCACTATAGCTATTTCTCTTTCTTGATAATATTGAACAAAATAGTGAAAGGAGAAACTCAAGTATGATGGTCTAGAGTTATGTTCATGAGATGTGTATGATACCTCCCATATATCTTGAGGAAAATTTAAGTTTACAAGACATATCTGGATTTAGGACCTGGAGTGTCCCAAAGCAAGAAGGCTCCAGTTGCAATCTGCATTAGATAAGGCTTTTAATGCTATGGCTATATTACAAAGCATGAACAAGCAAATGACTGTCCCTATGAAAGGATTACCCTTAGGTGAGAAGATGCATTAGTTGAGTCCTAATTTGAATATTTCTTTACATGCTCTAATATGTTTTCACTTCTACTATAAGAAAATTATACATTATTTGATCCTAAACTTTTTTAAGGATCTTGAAGAGTGTCAGAGATATATAAAGTTGCTACTTTTAAATAATAAAATCTGTCTTGAGGGCAGTGGTACATACTGGAAAGAAGATTGTTGTATATATCAGATTCTAGATGAGAATTTGAAATGAGTCATTGACACATTGCCTATTTTCATTGTGCTGAGAGAAGAAAGACTTTGACATTGGTAAAAGAGGAGTAAAATGGCCAACTTAATAAAACTATCTATTTTCACAATGCAATATATTAAGAAAGACAAAATTGAGCCAATGTATTCTCCTCAAGGTGTTTGGCCTGCTTTCCTCATTATTGAGAAATACAGAATTAAGACAAAAGTGTAGGGATATGGGACAGAAGGATGTTATGCTGTGGGTGTTTCATTTTTGTTTTGCCAGATCCTGTGGTGCTTTGATTTGAAGATATCATGGTTTAGAGGTGAAAATTATAGTGTCCCATGTTTTAACGAAGGTTCTTTTGAGATGCTATTTTAGCAATGTTAAATTGGGAAGGTTGAAAAAATTAACTTAATTTTCTCTGTGAAATATCCAAGTTGTTTGAATTACTCTAGTCTTAAACCTCCATCAGGAATTGGAGCTAATATTGTTACATACCAGTGTTGGGAGATCATCCGAGTTGAGAGATGGAGAGACAGCTGAGTTGCCAGGTGTCAGAGTAGCTGATTAGAGCAACAAGCCAAAAATGAAAGAGTTAATCCTTTAATCACTCACAGTGATGGTATAATCACACACTTTCCCTGTTACATTTTCTCCCATGAAACCTGATGATCTCAAACTTAGATGTCCTCTCACTTGCAGGAGCCCCAAACAAAAGGCTCCAGCGGGGTGGGAGAGGGTGAGGGGGAAGGCCTTGGAGTGGAAAAACATTGGGTACTGAGTCAGAGTGGGGGAAATTGTCTTGAGGATCTGCTCTCTCCGTAAGGAGAGATTGGCAGAGATTTTTGAAGAAGACCTTGGCCAAATGCCTCAGATCAAGACAGGTATAAAGGTAACTGGCTAGACATGTAAATATGTTAAAAGCATGAGTATCCAGGGCCCTAGGCCTTGACTGCTACTTCCTTCAGAGATTGCATTGCATTGACTTTGTACAAATCTGTTGTGTGGAGAGCAGCTTTTCTCCTGAGACCTGAGAAGTAAAGCCTTTTGAATTGCCTATAGCTGACCTGAAAATTCACATAAAGTTTTTATCTATGAGCCAGACTTCTTAACCAGTTTTATCATTTGAAAAATTAATGACTAGATTGCAACTGTTCTTCCATGTCTTGCAAGAATATTGAAAGATTTCCATGCAATCGTACATATTTGTGTCAAATAATGGTTCATAATAATTATTATTTTTGAAAAGACATAGTCATAATGAAAGAGTCCACAGTAAAATTAAAAACAGGTAAGAACATGTTTGTTTCACCTACTTATGGGATACTTAATTTTAAAAGAGTTAAAATTTCATAAGAAAGTCAAATATATATTAGTAGTTACGGAGCCAATCTTCAAAATAAGTGGTGTATAAATGAAGAATATAATTAGTAAAATAGAAAGTGATACATTAGAACAATTTTAGCTTTTCAATAACTACACCAAGGCTAGATAATTATTTAAAATGCTTGACTAATTTTTCCTGTGTCTGTGACTGTAAGATGAATTTATTATCTGAGTATGTAGAAGTTGAACAAAAGTCTACATGATTGAAAATAGTATGACAAGCTTTCAGCAAAATAGAACAAATCATAGTTGCTTATTACCTATTTCATTCCTCTACTCTTGGAAAGCTTCAAAAACAGATGAGAAAGGAGGCACATGGTAAAAAGGAATACAATTTTTATATATTTTATCTCTCTATATTTACATATCTCCTAATATATAAAGTGAAGAATAATTCCTTTTACATTTCTGGATGTCCCAACTGTAACCTGTAATATTTACCTGATTCCAAAGACAAAGACCTGTGATCTCATGTAGAAAGATGCCTTACCGTACAGCTTAAGCTTGAAATCAGAGAAAGGAGAGTCTTATGGGAACATTTCCCAAAGTATATCTAATCGACTATGCCATTCTCTGGAAATAGACTTAGACCCAAACTCTTTAACAGATAAAATCATTTGCCTAAAATACCCGAAGAGCCAAAACTATTTAATTCTTACACCTCAGACACACACACACACACACACACACACACACAAAATAGCTTTCCTTCCTTCCATAGCTTCATACATACTTCCTTCATGTTCTAAAAATAATGTTATATTTGAATCTTACATACTATATGTTAGCTTTTAGATTTTAATAATCAAGCTACATAATATTAATAAGAGGAAATGATACCAGAATTATATTTTTAATAAAACAGAGAGAAAACAAGGAAAAGAAGCAGAAGGAAAACAGTATTATAATATCTCTGAGATGATTACTGCTTAATTGAGGGTAGAGAGAAAGGTTCTATGCTATTGTGGTAAATGAGGTAATGATATTTGTCAGTGCTTTGTATTTTAGGGACAAATTCATCAAGTTCTGGAATTTAAAATTTATATTAAATGTCATAGACAGAAACCCAATTTAATTTGTACTAAATGAATACAGTTGAAGTTTGCAGCACATGATGGAACTACCGCTTGTTAGAAATGAAGATTTAGATAACATGACTCATTCAACTTTAATTTTGTTAATTTAAGTAATTAAGTTAACAAAATTGTATTCCATATTAACAAATTAGTATTCTCTTTTTAGTATTTTTTATTCTCTTGGTTAGAAAAAATAAATGGGCCTGATATTATAACATCTAGATCAGTGTTTTAGTCAGGAGTATCTACTACTTAAGTTGCACAAGAAAGTCTTCAGATTTCAATCCAATAGTAGCAAGAGTGTACCACTAGAGTTCCTATTAATTAAACTTTTCCTTTTTTCATCAACTGATAATTTCCCTTGTAGGCGTCATATTTTGTTACCTGTGGTCTGGTCATGCCAGACAGTTAAATTCTACTTTGAGTGATCAATATTAAAAATAATTACATAATTTTTTTATCCCAGGCTATCTCTCCTTCTCTGACCTCTCTCTTTCTCTCTCTCTCTCTCTCACACACACACACACACACACACACACTAGAGTTATCCCAGTTAGAGGGTAAATAAAATTAATTTTTTAATAAATAAAATATAAAAATGTTGGTTCAGTCAAAGGATACATTAAGATATTCATATAAGTATATATAAGGAAGATCATATGCTAGAAAGTTAAGTATTTTAAGTATTTAAGGTTCTTCTCTAAAAGCAATCTACTCTCTCAATAGCATATATTATTCATCTACACTGAGACTACTACATAGACATGATATAATCCTTTTTAAGAATATTAGTATTATCTTCCTATTTAATTCTTACACCTCAGTCTCTTTCATCTTAGTCCTCTCGAAACAACTTTTATTCTCTACCAAACAATTAAATACTTGCCTGATACTTGTCTTCTTTCTTTTATACAGTAAAAGTTTCTCTCTAACATATATTCTGTGCATTCTCATCCATTTCCTTGACTTCAATAATAATTGATAGCCCTGACTTAAGAGTCATAAATATTTACCTCAAATCCAGACCTCTTTCCTGCATACCAGAGTGACTTACCAAGTCAAATTTTAATAATACAATAAATAAAACAACCATTTCCAGTCCAAGTTACTTCTGCAGAAGTAATATCCTTTAACAACCAGATGTGTATTTTGCTAAATATTTTCTGCATGCATGTAAGCTTTTATGTAAAGAGAAGTAAAGAATGTATTTAGAATACATGCAATAATGTACATGCATATTACACTTAGTATTACATCTTATAAATAAAAAGCCAAACCAGAACATTGTTAAGAACATTAAGAACATAAATATTTAATGTTATATAACTTTTGAATTATTTATTGATTGAAAACTTGGTCTTATATTGATGGATCTATACAATATCTTTAGTCAAAATATATTTTCAAAATGTAAATATTTTCTTAAAAATAAAATGCAGTATGTAATTTAAAGGAATAATAACATTAGTGTTTACACCAATTTCCTAAACAAGACAAAATACAAATAGTATTCTTGATGCATAGACACAACATTTAATCATATTCTTACCATATATATTTTGGTTACTATATCACTGATTTTTCTATTAAAACTGATTTTTATAATACAATTATTTTTATAAAAATAATTGGTATGCTGTTATGTTTAGTTCTGCTAAACATTGTCTATTTTATTCAAATTTTTATTTTATGGTTAATGAATTTGTAATTGACAACATTTTTGATAAACCATTTTTTTTGCAAACTGTATTAGGTTTCTCCAGAAAGAGAGAATAGGAGATATAGATACATGATAGATAGACAGATAGAGAGATAGATAGATGATAGATAGATGAGAGTTAGATAGATAGAGGAAAGGTCAGATAAAGTGATTTATCGGGGAAATTGATTCACATGATTATGGAGGCTGTGAAGTCCCACAATAGCCATCAGCAGGATGGAGATTCAAAGAAGCCAGTAACATGGCTCAGTCCACATCTAAAGGCCGTAGAACCAAGGTAGCCAATGGTGCAACTATCAAACTGAGATTAATGACCTGAGAACCCAGGGGGCCAAGGCAAGTCTTGGAATCCAAAAGCCCAGGAACCTGGAAACCTGATGTCCAAGGTCAGGAGAGGAAGGGTATCCCTGTCCCAGGAGGCAAGGAAACTGAATTTGTCTTTTCTCTGCTTTTTTGTTTTTATCTTGGTCCTCTATTAACTGGATGATACTTGCTGACATTAAGAGTGAATCTTCTCCATTCAGTTCACCAATTCTCACACCACTCTCTTTCAGAAACCCTCTCACAGATATACCTAAAAATATTACTTTAACAGCTATGGTGTATCCCTTAATCCAGTCAAGTTGATACCTAGCATTAACCATGACACAGACCATATTTTTTTTTTATTGAGTAATGAGAGTTTGCTGGTATGCCCAGAGCAAAGACCAGCTAAATGGAAGGTTTTCAAATTTCTATCTTTATTTCGCATAGAAATGTATAAATATACCAGCTCAAGTATTTCTTGGGTTTTATTTTTTGTCATGTTCCTATCTTTTTTTTAACTTTTTTTTAAGGCCAAACTAGTCAAGGAAGTCATCTCTGTTATAATCCTTTTAAATGTTTCCCCAAATTTTGATGCTGCAAAACATAGGTCTTCTCAAATCATTCTATGATAAATGGAAAATGTCAAGTTACACATTTATAAGCAAGCTACAATTTATCAACTTTCTTAAAACCTTGAAATAAAAAGTGAGTATTTTTGTATTTTAACATGCACATTTATTTTTTAGCTCATTGCTGGTAAAAAAAAAAGTTTATTGAAAAATAAAATTGTAAAATACCATAAAAATGAATATTCATAGATTGTAATCAGTGTGTAATAAGCAATACTATATAAAAGGGATTGTTAGTAGTGGGTCACTGCCAGGGGAAGGAGGGATGGGGGCACATAACACTAATAAGGCTACCTGATCTCAAACCAGGTGAAGTGAAGAACAATGGGAGACCCAAACTTCACCTGTAGAATTATCACTTATTTACCTAACCCTGAATTGTACTCCACATCTTTAAAATTAAAAAAAAAACTTGCCAAAAAAAGTATCTATTATACAGAGTATAAATCATACAATATATAGATTATACAATTGAACATTATATATTATAATTATATAATCTATATTATGTAGATTATAATACACTGTGTAACAGATGATGAAATCATTTTACTAGAGTGTTCAAAGTAACCTTAATAAACTTTATGGAAGAAATACAAAGTCTTTATTTCCTAGGCTTATTTCACGGAAACCTATATTTTGCTACATTTCTCAATGATGCTCTCATTTGGTGGTATGGTAGCTTTGTGCATATTGCAGACTGTGACCTTCACCAAGGCAAAGCCAGTTGATACAGCCTCTGTCTGGCACAGAGAAAAGCATTGACTACTTCTTCTACTACTACCAGAAACATTAAAGTGTAACCTATTTTCTTCACCTCCTAGGAAAGCAATCTACTTTTCATCACCATGTACTTTTTAGAAAGAAAGATGTTAGTTAGGTTGGTATGGACAAGGCTAAGAAAAGAATGAGGCATTATTTCTGGTCACAAGAATTATATTTTATCTTATATTAAGCAAAAACACTATCCACTGAACATGTTTTTTTTACCGACTGCTATATTACAATGGTAAGAATTGGAATTACAAAGTTTCTATGAAGGACAATTTAATAGTCAAAAGATAATGTTGAACAAAATAGAGATCTACCAAATCCATTTTTAGCTTATTTTAATACAGCTGTTAGTATTTTGTTGACAATGAAATATTTGGAAAACACTTTAAACTTAGCAGGACAATAGGTGTACAGCAGGGATGTCCCAGGCAAGTCAAATTAAAAGACCAATCATTTTATTTAGACCTCTGTTCCTCTCAGTTTATAGCAAGATTTATATCAAGCTTTTTAAATATATCTTTTTATTCATTTGAATATATTTGTCTAGCCTTTTTTTTTTTTCTTCAAACATTTTTTTTTTTCTTTATTTTAATGATGTGGGATACAATTCAGGTTAGGAATACAAATGTTCATTCTCCAGGTATCCTTGTTGATGAGGTGTGCCCTTCCCTCCCCTGCCCCCTGGCAGTTTCCCTTAACTGCAAATCCCACTACCCCTCACCTGGCAGTTTCCCACTACTGCCAATCCCTTTCTTATAGTATTATGATAATTGTTAAAGGTCTGCTTATGAGTGAGAACATATGGTACTCTGTTTTTTGTTTCTGATAGATTACTGAGTATGATAGATTCTAAATCTATTCATGTGCTGCAAAGTCCATATGTTTGTCCTTCTTTATAGCTGCATAATATTCCATTTTGTATATGTACCACATTTTTTTTATCCAGTACAGGTTTGATGGGCAGCATGGTTGGTTCCACATTTTTGCTATTGTGAAAAGAGATGCAACAAATATGTGTGTGCAGGCATCTTTTTGGTAGAATGACTTGAGTTTCTCTGGGTATATTCCCAGTAGAGGAATTGTTGGGACATATGGAAGGTTAATTTCTAGTTCTTTCAGAAATCACCACACTGTCTTCCAATGAGGTTGCACTAGCAGTGTAGAAG
>CAUYQG010174380.1:0-10330 GCA_963574415.1 Tarsius wallacei
ACCTCATCTCTACAATAAATCAAAAAAATTAGCCGTGCGTGGTAGCACGCGCCTGTAATTCCAGCTACTTGGAAGGCTGAGGCGGAAGGATCGCCGGAGCCCAGCAGGTCGAGGCTGCAGTGACCGGGAGCAGCCACTGCACTCCAGTCTGGGTGACAGAGTGAGACTCCAACTCAAGAAAAAAAAGAAAACAAAACAAAAGGACCAAGACTCATGGTTAAATTATTAACGATGATCGCAGTGTCCCAGGTTATTTTTAGGAGTTTATGGGTAGGCGTTAGGAAGATCGTATAGGTACTTTATGTCATAGCCATCCTCCTTGTTCAGTGGCTTTTAAATTCTTGTTACTCAATCTTCTAGACGTTGAGAATGGGGGTGGGGAGTGAAATACTGATTGATTTAGTGCAAAATGATCAAAGTATCCAATTTCTAAGCCAATTTGTGTTTTTCTGTCTTTTCCCCTAATATAGAGATTAGGCTAGGGCCTGGGGCTGAGGGGGTGGGGGGGTGGAGTTTCTGTGTTTTAGAATTTGGATTAAAGGCTTTTATTGCCTTCACTATTGAAAAGGAAGATTGGGTTACCATAAAGAGAAACTGTTTTGTAAGTAAAAACCTATTAGAAGTACTGCTGTTCAGGATATCAGCTTGACTAACCATAGTTAGCATCTTCCCTAATGAAAAGAGAACTTCCCACTTACCTTCCTCAGTATAGTTTGTTCTGAGGTGTATTTTTAAAAAATAATGATTAATAGCTTAGTAATATTACTGACCTGTCTCAGTGGGACCATGATTGTGTAGATTGGTGTGTGATATTAGTTCTGCATACCCATGGCTGCACCTGTTACCTATAAGTAGGACACCCTGTTTGGTTCAAATCAAAGAATGAGTTCATCCTATGAAATCTCTGAAAACTTGACATTGTGGGCTTTTGTCCTTCATCACATGTTTCCCTTTGACAAAAACCTAGAGGACTGAGGATCTGGTAGAGTTGACACAGACTTTTGGTTCTGTAATTGGACTGGGCTCTTGTGTAGTTAGAAATGTATTTGTTACAACAAAGTTATAATGAAGTATAAAGAGACTGCCCCTCAACTTTCCTTTTTTCACTGATTGTTAAGATTGCCAGAGTCGGCCAGGCTCAGTGGCTCAGCCTGTAATCCTAGCACTTTGGGAGGCCGAGGCGAGTGGATTGCCTGAGCCTGCGGGTTCGAGACCAGCCCAGACAACTTGGTGAGACCGCGTCTCTACAATAAATTAAAAAAAAATTAGCTGGGCATGGTGGCACACGCCTGTGGTTCCGGCTACTTGGAAGGCTGAGGCAGAAGGATCGGAGCCCAGCAGGTCGACGCTTGGGTGGCCGTGAGTGTATCACTGCACTCCAGCCTGGGCAATGGAGTGAGACTCCAACTCAAAAAAAAAAAAAT
This sequence comes from Tarsius wallacei, assembly GCA_963574415.1. Classification (NCBI taxonomy): domain Eukaryota; kingdom Metazoa; phylum Chordata; class Mammalia; order Primates; family Tarsiidae; genus Tarsius; species Tarsius wallacei. The sequence goes on from CAUYQG010174380.1 coordinate 1,425, forward strand.
ATTGCCAGAGTCCTAAAAGGCAGAATCAAGTGGACCAATTGAGATGTCACTTAAATAAACACTTAAGGCAAACTATTCTTTTGAGGAGACCAAAACTCAAGTAAGGCCCCTCATTGCCTTTTACTGGCTCTGTGGGTTAGCATGATCATCATCCTTGTGATGGCTTACCTAGTGTCTCTTTCCCTCTCCCCTTTCTCATCTTCCCTGTTAGGTTATGTGGTAGCTATCCCCAGGAGCTCATAGTGCCTGTCTGGATCACTGACAAAGAACTAGAAAGTGTAGCAAGCTTCAGGTCTTGGAAGCGCATCCCTGCTGTCGTCTATAGGTAAGTAAGCCAGACTAGCCCCAGTGAGGGCTGGTGCTACTTCCTGCTGCGTGTTGTCTGCTGCCTCTGCCGCTGCTAACCTGGGAAGGAAGGGGGAGGATTCAGAGAACTTTCCAGGCAAGTCTGGTCCTCCTTACTGCTAAAGCTGCACTTCTAGTATCACAGCAGTACTCACCGCATCCAGAATGCTAGCTGGTGGTTCAGTTGACACACATTAAAAAATTTTAGTTGAGAAGTGACTGGACTTGCTATTTCAAGATCTATTTTACATTCTTTGAGAAGATAATATGCTTACTGTGTTTAGCTTCAAATGTTAGCAGGGCTTTTGAATTGAGAGAGATGAGTCCTAGAAAGTGTGAATTAGGAATACAGAGTTGAGTCATTTCTGATTGTGGCTGAAACTTCAACACATACAAGTACCCTGTTTTGAGAGAGAGCATCTAGAGAAGGCTGAGGCTTGGATGGATAGAAGATTTCAGAGATCCAGAAGCACAAGAGCCAAGGGATGCAAGTTCTAAACAGGGATAGTGGCATGATGACAAAGCGCAGATTTTGGAGTCATAAACCTGAGTTCAAATCTATTCTGACACTACTTGCTAAGACACCTTAAGTAAGTCCTAACTGACTCAGTTTGTTTCTAAAGAATGAGAACAATAGTTCTTACTTTGCAGATATGCTGTGACTGTAAATGAGGGCCTATAAACACTGGACTTCTCTTAGCAACATTGGGAGTAGGTTGTATCCCTGAGTGCTGCTTTTATAATTCAGTGAATATTTCAGCTCTCATAGAATCATGTTAAATTTTTTTTTTCCTTTTTTAATTCACAGGGAAGCCTCCTGCCTCTCAGCCTGAGGGCCCCAGTCATTCACATGCAGGGCTGCACCTGCTGGGGCTCCTCCCCAGAATTGTGTTAAATTTTTAAGAAGTCATTCCTCCTTGTAATGCTTACACTCTTCATTTCATTTTCCTAGTTTGCAAACCTTTTAGACTCTCACTGAGTTGGGCCAATTCCAGTGGCCTAGTTAGAAACTCTCTCATGCCAGGAGGCATTCCACTGAAATATTGATGTTGTTGGAAGGTGTTTTCCGCCTTGTGAAATTCCCACAGAGGTAACCAGCTTGCTCATTTAGTCTACTGAAGGCAAATTCTGATGCCCACCCTGAATAGAGAGAGATGGAAAAGTATTTGCTCTGGCCAAGTGGAACCCATTAAGTTTTCATTCTCAATTTTCATCACTGTTGTTTTCAGACACCCCTAGAAAGTGAGTCACCAAGTTTACCTGTCACTCAAGTGGTAAAGATGATACAGGAATTAGAGCAGTGAAAGCTGAAGGGATTTTGAGTCTTATCTTTGATCATCCCAAATGGAATAGGGAAAGCAGCCAGTTGCTGCTCTGGCCAACAACTGTGTTAGATCAGCAGCCCTGGCATTTATGAGGCTTGCTGACTTTGAACATAAGAAAGTACTCTGATTTTCGAAGTAAGAGGCTTTGGGTGAATTTTCCCTTTTAGTTGAGAAGCCTAAGAGTCCTGGTTGAAGAAAAACTTCTTACAATGTAATAAAAATGGGAAGCCTTTTTTATCTTTTAAAATTTATTCTTAGAGGGAATGAGCCCTCAAATTTTTTCTCTTTCTAGGAACCCTAGATGATATATAAATGAACAGCAATTTTTTAAGAGAAAATTTGTTTTCAAAAGATTACAAATGAAAGTTCTTGGGTTAGTCCGGGTAAGATCAAATTTCCTTGACATAGTCTAAGATCATGTGTCTTGTATTTCTGAGCTCCATACTGGGTTGCTCTAGCGTTTGGGAGCTTTGTAAGGGGTTTGTTGAAGTATGTTTGGGACACTCCACCACTCTCTGCTTTGTCAGCCTAGGTGGCAGGTTGCCTCTAAATCCAACATACTTACTGAATTTAGTTGTCTGTAGACTGCAGTAATGATTCCTGAGGTTACTAGCAGCAGTTACTTGACAGCACCACACTGAACCAGGGATTAGGGTTTTTTTCTTACTGTGATGGGAGGGCACTTAATTAATTGGATTTATTATTGAAAGCAGACATTGCTCCAATGTAGCAAGGTGGTATGGAGGGCACCCATTCGTAGTGTGGTTCACAGCTCCCCCCCTTGTGCATGTGGTGATTATTAGAAACTTCTAGTCATTTAGAGAACTTGTCTAACTCTAAGTTAGGGTTAGTTAAACAATTATATGTTTCTACAGAAAATCACAGCATTCAGCATTCTTCTGTTTTAGCAGAAGAACTTATATTGGACATCATAATTTTTATACTTTTCCTGGTTCTGTTTGCAATAGAAATGTGTTTAGCTATTTTTAACTGTAGTGTTTGAATTATCTTTTGTGCAGTCTGAAGTATTTTAGAGGATTGCAGAAAAGAGATTATTGCTTATTGCAATAGCCCTGTTGAAATCTAGCTACTGTAATGCCAGTCTTAAAACTCAAGATCCAGGCTTCAGAGTGCCATCTACTGCTCCTCTCAGGCACTGCAGGGATGCACTGCAGAGCAAGAGGATGCTCAGGAAAGACCCTGTCAGCCTCTTCTGTGAAGGTTTGGAGTCATGCAGCTCAGTGGGTACCCAGAGCCTGTTATTTACTAGGAAACATTTTAAGGATCAGTGAGGTTTTATTTCTAATTTGGCTGCATTCAAATGTGAACCAGTTAAACATATTGGCAGTACACAGGTACTTTCAGCTACTTGTCTTCCAGTGAGGGAGAATTTAAAAACTACAAGCAAACTGGTGGTTCTAGTGGAATTTGAGTATTTCCAAGTTTAATTTATTGCTTGTAATCTTTAGGATTAAAACAAAAAAATTTAGTGCATTTTCATCATCCCCAAAAGAAACCCCATACCCTTGAGTAGGTCTGTATTCCCTCCCCACCCACCCTAGCCCTGGGTAACCAACAATCTACTTTCTGTCTCTGTAGGTTTGCCTATTCTGGACACTTCATATAAATGGAATCATACAGTATGTGGCCATTTGTGACCGGCTTCTCTCACTTAGTACAACATTTTCAGGATTCATCAGTGTTGTAGCATGTATCAGAACTTTATTCCTTTTTACTGTCAAGTGATGTAATTTTTATAACTTTTTAATTCTTCAAATTGCCTAATTAGGGAAAGCTTGGGTTTTAATAGCATCTTAAATTAGACTATGAGTTTGATTTCCAGTCTGTGTTCTTGAAAAAGGATTGGTTGGAGTATGGTTTTCTGAGGTTGATACTGTTTCTTTCCTGTTAGGAGCCAGAGGAAAGGTTGCTGGCTCATTAAGCTATATGTCTATAATAAGAGTAATTTGTGATTCATAAATCTCAGGAGCTTTTTTAAAGCAATTCACTGTGGGCAAGGTGAGTGTTTTAATCCCAAAGGTGGAATCTTGTTTGCAAAGAATCCCAAAGCCAGCCATGAGTACACAGTTGCTATAGTAGACCCTCAGAAGAAACACATTTCTGTATTTCAGCACCTATTATGCCAGGGTATTTAGGTTCAATATTAAAAAAAGAAGGATGACTACTTAATTATTGGAGAACAGAATTATTGTAGTATTTGTTGATTTTTTACCTTATTTTTAAAAAAATTAATTTAAAGATCCAAATATTTAAATGAATATTATTTTCTCTAAGAGTACACATTAATCATTTTGTTTTTATCTTTACAAAGATTTCTATAATGGTATGATAACTGAAAAAGATATACATAAGTTTTACGTATTCTTGTTGGTGAATAAGACTTCTTCCCTCTTTAATCCTGAGAGGACCAGAAGCTAACCCCAAACTTACCTAGAGTCAGGCTGTTCATTAAGGCACTTAAAATCCAGTACCTTACTTTTCATGTGAGTACAGAGCATCTGAATGGAGCCCCTGGGATGAGTATACTTGTTGTCTCTTGTTTCCTACACAGGCACCAGAGCAACGGAGCTGTCATTGCCCGCTGTGGACAGCCAGAGGTTAGCTGGTGGGGCTGGCGAAATGCAGATGATGAGCACCTCGTGCAGTCAGTAGCCAAAGCTTGTGCCTCTGACTCCCGATCGAGTGGCAGCAAGCTGTCAACTAGGAACAGTTCTCGAGACTTTCCCAATGGGGGAGACCTTTCTGATGTGGAGTTTGGTAAGGTGCTCCCTGGACTCATGGCAGCAATTTTTATAGCATCAGAGAACCTTTTGTTGAAATGGCCTTTTCTTAGAAGACATAGAATTGGTTTTATAGAAGAGAGTGTGAAACTTCACTTGATGGGATTATTTCAAGGCTCATAGGTCTTGGCAAAGAACCAGAAGACTCTTTGTTTCAAATTTGATTTAAGATATAAGAGTATTTGTTGTCTTTCTTGCCATCGTGACAAAACTGAAATATTTATATGATAAGGGACTTGCGGTGTCTCCAGATCATGGCAGGGAAATACTAGGCTTCATGAAAGGACTACAGGTGTAGAAACAAGATAAAGGAGATGAGCTATATGGACCCCATGGATACCCTGGGAGTTGGTTTTGGAGAATACATCCTCATCAACTTTTATAAAAGGCAAGATAGAAAATAAACTGGAAAAGGCCTGTGTATCAGTGGTTCTGGCTAGGGGGTTTCATTTTATTGAGCTTTTTTGTACCATAATATGTGCCTGTGGTTCTAATTTTGTACAGTTCTGGGAGAGATAGGTTCACTTAGTTTTTTCTCCACTCCTGATGTCCCTAGATTCTTCTCTGTCAAATGCTTCAGGAGCAGAGAATTTAGCCATCCAACCACAGAAGCTTTTGATCTTGGATGCACGCTCCTATGCAGCAGCTGTGGCAAACCGAGCCAAAGGAGGAGGCTGTGAATGCCCAGGTGAGGTGTATGGTGCTTTGTCCCCCATGCTTTTTCCTTGTAATTCCAGCCCATACCCAAGTGAGACTTCATTCTCAATTTGATATGAATGACAGGCCATATTCCTCATCCTGCCTTGAGAGAGCCAGAGCTTCTCTTTGGATTAGCACTATGTTCTTTTCTGAGACGAAATGGAGGAGGAGGTGCAGTGAGGCCACACAATCTTCCTTCCCTGTGCCAACCTTTAGGTGATAATGAAGCACATCTTTTCCTATAACAAGGCCTGTTCATGATTGGAAGCTGCTACTTTAGTGGGCTCAATTTCTCAGCCTTCTGAAAGCTTTCTTAGCTGGGCACAGTGACTCATGGCTATAATCCCAGCACTTTGGGAGGCAGAGATGAGAGGATTACCTGAGCCCATGAGTTAAAGACCAGGCTGGGCAACTTGGCAAGACCTCGTCTCTACAATAAATCATTAAAAAAATTGCCGGGCTTGGTGGCTCAGCCTGTAATCCCGCGCCTTGGGAGGCTGAGGTGAGTGGATTGCCTGAGCCTGCAAGTTCGAGACCCGCCTGGGCAAGCGAGACCTCATCTCTGCAATAAAATCTAAAAATCAGCCGGGCATGGTAGCGCGTGCCTGTAGTTCCAGCTACTTGGAAGGCTGAGGCAGAAGGATCACCGGAGCCCAGCAGGTTGAGGCTGCGGTGGCTGGGAGCGGCCACTGCACTCCAGTCTGGGTGGTGGAGTGAGACTCCAACTCAAAAAAAAAAAAAAAAAAAAAGCTGGGTGTGGTGGTGCATGCCTGTAGTTTCATCTACTTGGAAAGTTGAGTGAAGCAGAAGGATCACCTGAGCCCAACAGGTCGAGGCCGCCATGGCCACGAGCGTGCCAGTGCACTACAGCCTGGGCAAAAGAGTGAGTCTCTGACTCACAAGAAATAAAATAAAAATAATAAAAACTTTTTTGTTGCCTTTGACTGAGGGTGTGCTTATCAGTGGTCTAGCAAACTCCTCATAGGGATTCTACTTAAAAAACCTGGGATAGAAATTGAAGCAGTAAATACAGAACTCTAGTAAGATGCCTCTATCTTGACCTGTAACACCCTACCTGTTGGAATGCTGGCTTTCACTAAAGACAGACCTCCTCTAACTCCCAATGCCATATGTGTGATGGTAGCACAGGTAGAGGCCCAAGCTCCTTACTGAGATGTGACCTAAGATAGAAATTAAAAGCAGCCATACTAAGGTGAAATTTGAATGCGTGAAGGCATTGTTCTGCTGGGTTCTTTTCAAAGAGATTCCAGAACCACGATTTAAATGAGGCCCAAGAAATAAACCTGGGATGAGATGAAAGTTGAAAGGTTTTCCTTTTTCAATATAACAACTTTTATTTTATGTCAGCATCTTCTTTACAAATCTAACCTCCCTTTTTCACCCTTTTTGAAAAGACAGCTAAAATCCAAGCACTGTTTTCCTCTTATAACAAAACATTGGACTAATAGACAAGCATCAAAACATTGCAGTTTCATTAGTCAGCAGCTGCAGTGGGTTTGTTTTATAGCCAGTTCTCTTCTTTAAATTTGGCCATGTTGGCTTTAAACTCAATATATTTGTGTTCTCTTTATTGTTATTTTCTCCAGAGTATTACCCGAACTGTGAAGTTGTGTTTATGGGGATGGCAAATATTCATTCTATTCGGAGGAGTTTTCAGTCTCTGCGGTTGCTGTGCACTCAGATGCCGGATCCGGGAAAGTAAGACCTTGGCCTTGCCTTTCACTTTGCAAAGCTCTTAAAAAATGAGTTTAGGAATGTCAGTGTCTTTCCTTCTATATCTTGGTTAAGTCTCTGAAAGTATCTCTTTCTTGGGCCAGAAACATGGCAGCACAGAGGAAGAGCTGGGAGAAAAATCCAGCCCTTTGAAAGGTTTAAAAATGTACAGAGAAAACCTCCGCCCTCAGAACAAAAGTCTTGCTTTCTTGTTGTTCCTGGAATTTCTGCCTTCTTTTCCACATGATATTTGGCCCAAATTCTTTGGTTTCTGGCATTCTACAGTGACACTTGTCTGCTATTAATTGGGCTGTTTTATCATGAAGAGTTAGAATTTATTCATCATATTCTGAAAAGATTAAACTTGTCATTAGGTCAGTTCCTTTTACATCTGCTTTTGATTTCTAAACTACTGTCTCTTATTTACTAAGAACATTATCATGATTTTTATTGCTTATTAAAAATGAATGACTGGCATTTGTAGTGAGAAAGGTGAAATAATACCACCTCCCTGTGTACTGTTTAAATACAAGATAAATTAGGAGGAATGCTCTGTAAAATAAATATGGACAGATAAATATTTTTAAACCTCTGTTTTACTGTTTTTGGAAGCCAGAGATATGGTGCCAGAGAAGACAGAATTTTCTTTTGTCTGGTGTTTGTGTTAGAGCCCATAGTTTTCCTGGGTACTATTCGGTAGATTCTCATGATCATATCAAGTTTTGCTGCATTCTTTATTTGATTTATTAAATTGGATGCTGCCTGAACCACTTATTCTGACTGCCAATAGCAAATGATTAAATTCATTATAGTTGAAATCAGCCTGGAGGGTGAAGCAGTGTCCTTTGGGGAAAACCTTACCAAAGGAATGAGCTTGCTGCTGCTCCTCTGGGGATTAGCCATTTGCATCCACTGCACAGTTCCAGGACCCAGCTAGCAGCGCTGTCTCCTGTGAGGTGGGGTACAGAAGGAGCCTCGCTAAGGACCCAGGAGATCTGCCCTGAATTAGTGACTTTAGACAAATGGCTTAATTACTGTGGTCAGTTTTTTTGTCTATAAAATGAAAGGGATATAATCAGCATTATATGGTCTCCATACCTTCCATATATTAAAATTATTTCTTTTTTATTTTTTTAAAGACTGGGTCTCACATTGTTGTCCAGGCTGAAGTCTAGTGGCATGAGCATAGCTCACTATAACTGCGAATTCTTGGGCTCAAGTGGTCCTTCCACCCTAGCCTTCCTAGTAGCCTGGGACTACAGGTGCACTGTGTCCAGCTAATTTAGAAGAACATTTTTTTTTTTAGAGATTAGGGCCTCCCTATATTGCCCAGACAGATCTTGAACTCCTGGCCTCAAGTGGTCCTCCTGCCTCAGCCTGCCAAAGTGCTGGGATTACAGATGTGAGCCACCACGCCTAGCCTGCTACTCATTTATACAGTTTAATTTATCAATTAGTTTATGCCCGTGGAATGGAGATGCTTGTATATTCTTTTTCTCTCTAACTTAAATGAACTTTGAATTTTAGAATATTTGTAGATCAGAAAAGCTGCAAAGATAGTACCGAGGGACCCTCACACGCCTCATCCTATCAACATACCACCTTGATACATCTGTCATAGCCAGGAAACTGACACTGACATGTAACCATTAACCAAAACCTACACTGTTTGGACATCCTAGTTATGAATGAGCTTGTGCAGTGACAGAGCACTTCTGACTGCAGCCATCCACTCATGTCATCCCTGAGTCCAGGCAGGGGCACGGGCGGGCCAGGAGGTTACCCCCTTGACCAGTAAAAAAGCCGGGTGGGGCTGCGTGAACTGGTGATTTGCCTGGAGAGACCCACTGAGGCACCAAAGAGGCTGGGACAGAAAGCTTGCCTTGGCATCTGGCACTGTCTTCCTACCCAGAACATTCTTCCTCTTAAAATGTTCCTCTTGGAAGGAGGCTTCGCCTTCTCTGACCTCTGACTTCTTTTTTTGAGTTGCAGTCTCACTCTG
>CAUYQG010174386.1:0-51418 GCA_963574415.1 Tarsius wallacei
CCTTTCCTTCCCCTTCTTTAATTCTGTTTTTCAGTGAAGGTGGGGTTGCTTTTGCTTTGCTTTGTAAAATCCTGTTCTTCCTTATGAGGGTCCTCTGGCTTTGTTCACTTTTTAGGTTGGAGTGTGGGCTGCGGGCTGTATTTTGCAGTTTTGAGGTTTAATTGAGGGGGAAGCTGTGATTCAGAATCTATATGCTGATTCCAGTATCCACCAACCGGTACATGAGCCCACTGGAACGTATTTCCCACTGTCTTACAATCTGTCTGTGCAGCGGAATGTAGGTTTTGTCCCTGGAACAAAAGGAGGTACAAAAGAGGAAAATAATGGAGGAAGGGGGCTCAATAGGAAGTTAGAAAGAGAGAAGAGTGAGAGGGAAAACAGACATACGTACCAACTAACAGGTAAAAAAAAGACACAAGGCCGGAGAGAAGTGAAAAAAAACACGTAAGGAAAAATTCCCTAGAGAATACTGGTACCTACACAAAGGCAGACCAATAAAATCATGTCTTTTGATGCCTTTTGCCTAACACAAACAGATAGTGTAAGTCAATAAGCAAACAGAAGTGAGATAACAAACAGTCTAAGTCATAAAATCAAAAGTCAAAGTAAGAAACCAGACTAGCTGTGGAATCTTTCCTGAGTGTCTAAAATCTCTTCATCTCTGATCTCCAGCCTCTCTTCTTACTTTCATTGCAGACAGCAAATTTACTGCGACTTGGGTTTCTTCTTTTCGCCCGCTGCCAGGGAATTCTGCAATGCTTAGTTGCCTTTGTCTGATTAAGCGTAGGGGAGGGGTTTTGTCTTCTGTTTAGCGATGTTACCTTAGGAACTGAGGTGGAGGCAGCTCCTAGGTGGGCGGGGCAATTCAAAGCTCTGCCTGGAAAATGGTCGAGGTGGCAGTTTCACTTTCATGGATCCTTTCTCTCCGCTCGTCTGGGTCCCTGGGCAATCCCCTATGATGGACTGTGGTGGCGTGGGAGGCACCGGGGATCAGCTGCGCAGCTGGGTGCTGGATCTGGGGTACCACCAGCAGGCTGTGGTAAAGGAGGGGGTCGGGAGTTCCCTCCTCTGGAGCTGAGAGCCTCCGATCAGCACCTCCTCAAGATATGCTGTTCCCTTACACAAGCATGGGTTCGCGCGCTGAGTGCCTCAGCCAGGGTGGGCCCAGAGCTCCAGAGCTCAAAACTCCAAAGGGCAGGCGGTGAGCGGCAAAAGTGGCCCTGGATCGCTTACAGGGTATTTCAGCCTGAAATGGAATTGGTATCTCTGAGGGGCGGGCACCCAGAGCCTCCCTGGGTGACCAGCGGCTTGGTTTGGGCGAGACGATGTAGCCAGGGAGGGAGCCGAGACCCGAGACTCCCATGCGGCGCAGCAGCAGCCGGGCCACAATATCCGGCCCTGCGTGGGACCGAGGGTCCCTGGGCCTCGGACCAGTGCGGCTGATGGTGGGCAGTGGGGTGGGGGAAGGAAAGCAAGAGTCTTTTGGGGAACTCACATTCGGAGAATCTCACAATTCCACCTATGCTGTCGCCATCTTCAAGTAATCCTCCAATTAAATGCTTTTTATATCCTGTGTACCAAATAGTGTTTTAGGTGTTGGAAGAGTGTCATGAACAACATGAACAAGGTCACTGTTCTCGATGAACTTACAGTGTAGTGAGGAAAAGACGTTTTAACTAATGATCAACCAATATAATAGAATAATTTTATATTGTGGTTTGAAAAACATAGCTTCACACAGTACAATAGAGTAAGGGGGAGGTCAGCTGATTTGTATGGGTGCCTTTAAGAAGTGTGATAGTTAAAATGAAACTCAAATGATAAGGATCCAGCTATGTGCCCAATATCTCTTAGAATGTATATCCCTTTGCCTGGGATTGCTGTATGTTATTCTAAATAGAGAAAAACTGAGAACATACACTTGAACCTATTGCTGTGTTTCATTTCTTTCTGCTCCATTGACCTATTTTATTTTCTTTGTGATCCCAGCATTTTTGCATATTTTCAGCCGCTAAGGAATGATTTTTAGTCCTACCCCAGATTATAATAGAATATAGGGTATTTTTATGTTGTTTTTTCCCATAGAACTCATTAATTTCCACACAAATTATTTATTTATTATCAGTTATTGTCTGCCCTCATCCACTAAGAATTTTTTCACTGAGGATTATTTTTTTTCACTGATATATTCAAGAACATGGCACAATGCCTAGAAGGTAGTAGTAGTTAGTGAAATATTTGATGGATGAATAAATTGACACTCCATAAGAGGAAATCTTGAAAATAATCTGGTTAATTTAATATCTGCTTGGCATTGCTCACCAATTTTACCAAATCATCCTTGCATCTGCCTTCCATTTCCAGAATCAATTCAATCTTATTTTTAAAGTTTGTGCCTACCAATGGACAGAGACAGTGTTTTTCATAGTTTATCTCCTATGGAATTTTTTGCAGAAAGTCTCAGGTGGAGAAATATTTTGAAAGATTTGTAGAACAAATTGTGGTGCTGACTCTTCTGTTGAATAGCCAAAATGGACTGCTGTTCAACCTGAGGCTGTAGCACCCAGATGGTACATAAATACAAACATGGCTTGTACTGAGTCTACAAAAAAGGACAATTCTGACAAAATTAATTGACAGTTTATTCCCTTAAGTGCCAAAACACAAACAGATTTAACCAAACCAAATGGGTTGTACATGGTACCAGTGTCTAGATGGGAGAAAAAAGATAATCAACAGGAAAACCCAAAAGGTATTCACTGGAACCAGGCCAATTTGAAGATGGGAGATGAAAGCAGAAGTAATGTGCCTCAATTTAAGTTAACAAACTAGTTACTCTGGATGTCCCTTGCTTACGTTTTTAAGGCAGTTTTTATTTCAGATGATGTTTTTGACAGAGACCTTTTTCATCATTTTTATCCCATTATTCTAACTCCTTATTGTGAAAGATGGGAGGGTATTATCTGTAACAAAAGTTGGTCAAGGACTTCCATCAGTACTTTACGTAATGTTCAAGCATTACATATAACTTAATTTGTGAAGAACTGCAGCTGTCATTTTTGACAGTTTCCAAAAAATGTTGATTTTGGGGAAGTTCAAGTGTCTCATCATTCCCTAGTAGTGGTATTTTAGCTTATTGCTCTAAATGCAAACTGGAATCAAAATAGCATTTATATTTCTTATGAAAAATTTGTAATTTGTCTTTATTATTTTTTTATTAATAGGCACAAATGATAACATAATTAATTCAAGTTTTAGAAGGTTTTTTTTTGTTTGTTTTTTTTTTGAGTTGGAGTCTCACTCTGTCGCCCAGACTGGAGTGCAGTGGCCGCTCCCGGCCACTGCAGCCTCAACCTGCTGGTCTCCGGCGATCCTTCCGCCTCAGCCTTCCAAGTAGCTGGAACTACAGGCGCGCGCTACCATGCCCGGCTAATTTTTTGATTTTTATTGTAGAGATGAGGTCTTGCTTGCCCAGGCGGGTCTCGAACCCGCGGGCTCAGGCAATCCACTCACCTCAGCCTCCCAAAGGCGCGGGATTACAGGCTGAGCCACCGAGCCTGGCTTGAACCTAAAATTTTTAAAAAATAAAAAAATTTTAACAATAATTAAAATTTTATTTTTTTCCTATCATGCTGTGCAAATGATGGGGAAGCACTGGTTTAAGTGGTTTGTGAGATCTATGCAGGTTAGGAATAACAGTGATGCCTCAGGGAAGCTTTAGACTTTGAGGAAATAGTTGTCTCCATGAGGTAGAAATGCAGAGTGACAGGAAGGACAGAGCCATCAGGAAAGGGTACTGTGGCTAGAGAGGAGGAGAAGAGAAGGAAAGATTTCTGAGATTTTGCCATTTCAGGAGATAACAAGGAGTTGGATTTGGGCCTGGGTGTGATTGGTTGGAGTGGAGGAGCAGGACAAGGAATCAAATGCGGGCTTAAGTTAAATTGTCTCCAGAGATGTTTAAGAACACCTGGCACAGTGACAGTCAAGATGACCAGCATCTCTCTTGGTTTTCACCCTGTCCTTCTTTTTTTCCATTTGAAGGCTGGGTGTGTGAGAAATGGAGAAGCAAAATATTCTTTGGGGAACTCTACATAATTCCAGTTTTTTCAGTTGAGTTTCAAGCAGTTGTAAATGCTGTTATTTATAAGTTTTTTAAAAAAATTTAAATCCTTTCTTTCCACCTCACAAACTGCAAAAATCTGATTTTTCAGAGCATCTTTTCTGTAGATGATTCTGTTGAGTCTTTAATGCTACATATTTTCTATATGAATTTCCTGTCCAAAATAGCTCACATTATTAACTGGAATTCTTTCTTCATAAATCATCCTGAAATGATCCTCTCTTTCACAGGTATCTCTTGAGATGATTCCAAGTCTATAGTATACTCAATAAATACTTTTTAATATAGGAGGACAGTCTGTGATTTTGTGATTGCTCAGTGTTATGGTTTATATTCATGTGGCTTTTACTTTTCACTTCATAGCATCAATCTAAGAGATGTTGCTACATAAAAGATTTTTGTTTCTTTGTTCTATGTTAACTCCAGACAAGTCTGTTGGAAACCCAGTACTGTTTTTATACCATTAAACTAGTTTTCTTTTTTTAACTACTATTTTCTTTTTCTTATCTTCTTTTTTCTTTCCTTTTCCTTCTTTTGCTGCAACTTTAGATGATTCATTGAGGTCACTTTAGAATAAATTGTGATCTTTACTTACATAGCAACGGGCTAGGTGCTAGACTATGGCTGGTATTATTCAAAATTTTAAAGCTGTTATCTAAGACCATTATTTTAGTAAAATTCAGCATTTATAAAAGGCTACACCTTGTAGTTCTGGCAGTGACAATGCGATATAATGTGTTATTAAATTGCCAGTAAAATAGAATTTTCAGGTTATGTAATTTTCCTGTGTATATGCAAACATGTATAGTTTTTCTGCTTGGTGTTCCAACAAATTGCAGTCATTCAAAATGGAATAGGCTTCTAAAAGATTGTTGAACATGATTTTCAAATCTGTCTTTGTGATGGATGAACTGTTTGAACCTCAATATAGGTGTGATAACTTGGAAATTTGTTTATGGACAGTTGGACTGAACTTCCACAACAGGATAGAAATAAAATGAACTTATTCAGATTGTGCTCATGTTTAAGCAGAAAAAAAGTGGTTTTCTGCTATTAGATCTAGTGTTAAAGTGCGGCCGCAAGAGGACAAACAGTTTCAGAATGCTCTGTGAAAGTGACAAAGACAAAATGAAAATCTAAATGAGTGATGAAAAGGGAAATCTCTCTCAAGGGAAGAATTTCAAAGGGAACTTACCCCAAAATCTCTTTAGATGTTCAATCTTTAGTATGAACCTTTTTTTTGCTCAGCTTTGAAATTGTACCTGTTTAAATCTGTTTTGTGCCATTTTAGAAAGATATATATGTTTGAAAAGATGTCTAAGTCATCTCTCAAATAAATGTCAACGGCAAGAGACTGTGTCTTTGAATTTATCTTACTGGGACAAAATCAGAAGGTTTGAGACTTTGTAATTTTAGAAAGACAGAAAAACGAATGAGCACCAATCAGTTCCTAGTATCTTGCTTATGGACTGTTTGAAAAAGATAATTTAGTTTTGTTATTATTGTAGGGAACCTGAAATGACTGCTATGTAAGTATTTTTAAGTGACTTAATTCAGATTCAGAATAAAGATTGAGACTTTGATTCTTTCCCCCATTACCTAGAGGCATGGATTTTCAGAACCCTTCCTAATATATATGTTTGAGAAGATGTTTTACAACTTAGTGTCTCTTAGTTCTGCTTTGTCTTGGAAATATTGTATTTAGTGTAGAAAATTAAATGTACATGAATGTCTTTCAATGGATAATGAGCGATATTTGAAAATTGTTTTTAAAGGTAGATTTTCTCTTACTAAAGTGATTAAAGTTCATAAGCCTATAAGCTATTAAGCTAGATGTCTGTGTGCTCCTTTTCTGAACTAATGGCACCTTGACTAAGGGTATTGCTTGAGACTTATTCTAACAAGTTACTTTGTCCCTCAATTTTTTTCTAGATTGTACTTACAATGTTCAGGATCTCACAATATTTCTCTTTACTTTTGAAGTAAAATTATTTTACTCATTAATTTAATTCAGCTCATTTAGGTATTTGCTGATTGTGTAAATATTCAGGAATTTATTTACTCATCTCTTTATTAAAATAAATCAAAAGAATATTAAACAACTCCTCAAACTAAATTATAGTTCTGGGTGCTAGCCTTTCATTAACAGTTAGCACATGACTCTTTGGAATGGCTTGTAGTCTACCAGAAGGCATAATACATGTTACAATGTAACTATACAACTAGAAAGAAAACAGGGCTTCAGGTAGTTCAAAATAAGATGAAATTAGCTACATACTGGTTTAGTATTTCATCTCCATTAACCTCTCCATGTTGCAACTAGGAATAATTTTAAAGTCATTATTTTGGGAGAAAAAGATATGCAACTAGAATCTGCTTAAAAGACATTTTGTTTATTAAGAATCTTCTGAATAATTCTTCACTCAGGCTCCTTGGTCTATTTCTAGGTATTGAAGACCTGATATTGTCCTGCCTTCTTTCAGAAGTCAGTTTCCTCTACTGCCTGGTGGAGGAAGGAGAGAGGTAGAGAAGAAAGTCGAGTTTAGCTGTCCCTCCTAAGTTTTCTTCGGGGACATACATTATTTTACAATGACTCTTAACAGTCTTCTCAAGGTCACCCCATGCCAGCCTGGGAAAATCTACAAAATTTGTTTTTTTTGTATATTTGTAGCTGTTTAAAAGTAATTCTTCTGCCTTCATAAAGTAGAAGAGGAAAGGCTTAAAACTTTGTAATTAGGACTCTTCCTAGAGTACTAGAGAGAAGGTGAGAAGGTACTTAAGTAATTCACAAAGTGAAGTTTTTTTGTTTTTGTTTTTTTAAGAGACAGGGTCTCATTCTGTCACCCAGGCTGGAATACAGTGGCATGATCAAAGCTCACTATAGTCTTGACCTCCTGGGCTCAAGTGATCCTCCTTCCTCAGCCTCTTGAGTAGCTGGAATTATAGGGACAAGCCACCATGCCTGACTCTGATAGGAGAATTTAATGAGAATTTTCCAAGTTCTAGTTGATTCTACTTCCCTGAGATTCTTGCTGTCTTTTTCTGGGATCATCTTCAACCATCACTCTCACGAAGCTGCCATCCTGTGGGCTGGAATACTGCTCTACGTTCAACTTTGTCTTCCTACACTTGTCTGGTCTGAGGTATTCATCTGGAGAAGAGCTTTCAGGGTTTTAAGATGATCAGAGGCACAACTGAAACCTAAGCCCGTATTGTTGCCTCTGGTTTTCTTATCCTTTGGTCCAAGGTAGATACATTTTCCATGCTGAATTTTCTTTTGGACAATTGAGCTAATGTGAACTACAGACATATTTATTAAGTTATAAAATGCTAAGGTCAAATATACATACTTATCCCAAAGACAAAAAATAATTTTCAGTAACAGCAAAGTCCAAACCCATGTTGAGCAAATCCTAACTTCTTTCCCAGGGAGTCAGTGCATTAATAGACTTTTACTGAATTACAAACTATGCCAAAATTTAATGAGTGGCTTGAAACAACAACTGTTGATATAGTTTATTATTCTGTGCTGGTGACTTGGGCTGGGATTATCTGGTCACTTTGCTCCTGATCACAGCTTATTTACTGTCACCCCTGTGTCTACTGCAGTTGGTAGCTCAGTGGCGGCACAGACCATTATGGTCCCATTCACATGGCAGGTAGTTGGTTCCTTGTTAGCTGGGGTGATAAGATGGACTGGGCTACCTGGCTCTCATCAGCAGCACAACTGTTCATATGATCCAGCAAGCCTGTTTTCACCATCTAGCTGATGTATTCAGCAGGGTTTATTTGTGTAGCAGCTGAAGAGTTCCCAAAGCAACCAGAAGGCATGTCCCAAAGTGCAAAGCACTTTCAACCCTCTCCTTGTGTCATGTTTGCTAAAGTACCATTGAGTAATCCAAGTTGCATGGCTAACCCAGATTTGAGGGGTGGGGAACTAGGCTCTCCTGTATTGATGGTAAGATCTGCAGATTTATGTGACAAAGCTGTGGATGTGAAGAGGGAAAGAGCTTGGTGTCATTTAAAAAATCAGTAAGACCAATTTTTGTGCAGAGTTTTTGTGCCAAAATTGGTTTTTCCTGCTTAGATTTACCAGAGTTAGAAAGAGACCACTTCTTGCCAGTCCCTTCTACGGTTCTGAACGATGCCCTAGTTGACTGTCCTTGACTTCCCCACAAGTCTCTCTCCAACAATGGTGAAGAAATGAGACTGGGGAAGGAGAACGGTTGCCTATTTTTTCCCATTGCCACTGATATTAATGGACTCAAGACAATTTAAAATTGTTAGGACCAAATAAAATAGTCTGATTTTGTCATGCTTTAAATTGTGGGAGCCACAACTTATGACCACCTTTTATCATTATGGGAGACTTGAAGTTACTGTTTAGCTATGTAAAACAGCCAGTTGAGTGTGGGATTTTTTTTCCTTCATTTTTTAACTTTCCAGTACAGAAACATTTTTATGGATGAGGTAGGAGGAAAATATGATGATATATGACATTTAGATGTCCTTAAAAGTCATGGTTTTGGATACACATGGAGTTTCAAGAAAGAAAAATTCTGTCAATGTACATCATTTGCATCATATTTCTACCTAAGTCTATGTGCTTGTATGTGACCAAATCCTGTGCATAAATTTTCTCTTAGTTTGATAATTAACTTTCAAAAATAATTTCTGACTGTAACAGAGGAGTTAATAATGTCAACAAATTCTATTCAAATATATAAACTTCACCAGTGAAATGACATGTTTTGACCACATTTTTTCTTGCATTTAAAGAATAATAGGATTTATTGCTTTTGACTCTCATATAATTTGGAAAAAATAAAAATTGATGAGACATATACTATCAGCAGAGAGTCTCCTAGAACTTCTCAGTAAGAGCTCAGGAAAGACGGCCAGCATCTGCCCTTTATGTATTTGTATATCCCTCCATTCTTGTCATTCTATTAAAGATTACAGAACACTGATTACACTAGGACACTGATTAAAAATATACATGTTGAGCTAACCAAGCTTGTGCCCAAATCTCTTGTCATTTATAATCTATCAGAGTCCATAGAATATATCTCACAGATGTATAATCTAGTTGATAACCAGCAAGTTGAACAAGTAGAAAAATGAAGCTGGGAAGTTTCAAATGAGCAATGAACTAGGTGTATCTTATGGGACTTTTAGTGAGAAAGCCATATCCTATATACATGTTTAGACCCATCTGGGATGGGATCAAATGACCATATTTTCTGAAAGAGAAAAGAGTTTATAGAAGAGATGGTATTTCATTAGCTCTTTCTATGAAAGAAAGGAGAGAGTTTGGTCATTTGACACAAACTCTGGGCTCTTTCCTATTCTGATTGTGTTGGTAGTTTGAGTGTAGCCCTTCATCTCAGTCTTGAATTCTTAAGCATCTTTATATTGGCATTATACTGAAAATTGGTATAAAATTACATAACTGGAAAACACATAGTTATAATTGAAACTAATTTTTGGTGACTTTTCTCCCTTCTTCTGTCTACTTCAAGACAAATGCGTCCAAATTTCAGAGTCCTTCTATTCCATTTGTTACCTTCTAAGCCAGAGAAGCCTCTTTTTACAGAAAACTGTCCAGATCCCCCTGCCATTGAGGCATTTTATGTTCTAGGATCTAGTTTACTTGTACCTCTGTAGGCAGCGCTTGCTTTTATCTTCTCAGCTAAATTAGTTCCTGCATGTTAAAAAAGGGGAAGTGGTGAACCGCCCCCACGGAAGACTTTATTTGGTTTTTAAAAGTGGGTTTGTTACAATCCTGTTGTGGTTATTACAGGAGACAATTTTAGCACTTTGAGCTGTGTGTTTTCCAGAGGAAGTGTTTAAAGAAGAATTTTGCAAAATGTTGAAGGTTAACATTTCAGCCATTCAAGTTGTTAAAGGTCAGAGTATGTTTTTTGATTAAGTTGGAGAGAATTCTTGGAGAATATAAGTGGCAGGAATTAATAAGGAAATAGAAGAGAGTACACGTGTTTGCACACTTGAGCATTTCTTCATTGTGCTCTCTAGTATGTACTCAACATTCTTCACGTTTCAGTTCTTTTTCAACGGAATATTTGTTGGAAACAAACCAAAGGGCTTTCCCTGCTGTTTTGTGGGTGGTAATTCCCCATGCAAACAGTAGCATAGTGTTGCAGTAATAAAAGGGGGCACTGATAAACGTCTGGATCTTTCTTAAATTATAGATCTACGTGACTTGTACGTCCACATATGCAAATTTCCTTGGTACAGTACAAGCTTACTGCTTGTTCAGGACACATAAAACTGTGATAATCTGTTAGTGCTATGATGTTATAACTTGAAATTCCATACATCTTATTAAAAAATCTAAACAGGCAGATTAGCATTTTGATAATGAAAGAGATACTGGCTAATCCAGTACAAAGTTTCATTGCTTTATATTGCATTCTTTAAACCATTACTTTTAATTTTAAATTAATTTTTTTAACCAAGGGATTCATGGTTTTGATGACATGGTGAAACTGTATCAAAAGTGAAACAATATTACTGCTTCCATTCTTGGAATATGACAGGCATTCAGTTCAACCTGTGGAATATATACTAGCCAAACAACTCATAGTTTGAAGGAAATATTGAATATATATAAGGCCTAAAGATGTCTTTTCAAGGGAATTAAAGAGGAAATTAGACTGATATCCAATCAGCAAAGGGTTCATTACCACACATATCATCTACATTTCAGAAATATTGGGTATTTGCCAATAGTCCTTATTTAAGAAAGGAGGAAGGAATTCTCTTAATAGTAATTATATTGCACTGAATAAGCTCTTGCTTCAGGTCAGTGTGCTCAGTGATTTACAAACTGTGTCTTAATCCTAGCAACAAGTAGATGAGATAGATAGTAATATTACCTCCATTTCACAGATTAGACCATTAAAACATAGGGTAATTAAGTAACTTTCTTGCCTTTGAAGTAATGTGCAAAGAAACCAGAATTTGAACTCAAGTACTTTCTAACCTAAAGACTGTGATGCACTCTACATACTCAAAATGTTTATTTGTACATTCTAGTAAAGAGCACATGGTTACTAGCTATTGTCAGGCTTGGGATACTAGTACTGCAGCTTCTCTCCAAGCTCTGCAGACCTCATGGTCTTCATCCATGAAGCACATGCTCATTCCATTTCCTTCCCATAGAATTCCATGTTTGTGCTGGTTCACAAAATAGCTTAAATTTTTAAAATTACTTTGTTGTCCACCACCTTTCCTGTCCTCCCCTCCTTCAGAGAAGATTAGTGCAGATTACAAAGTAGAATTTTACCTACTTGTATATTAATAGTTCATTAATAAATTAGAAACTCAAACATTTTTTCAAGGGGAAGTGTTTATTACAATTACTATTTTTAAAAACTAGAGTGGAAAGTGCTGACAAGGTCTCCACCCCTATGGAGCAAGCATGTTTATGTTAGAAAGCAAGAGAAATCGTGTGGTCAGGTGGCCTCTATTTCGCCTGCTAGTTAGTAACTCCGGGACTGTGTGTTGCAAATCTCCCTTTAAGGCAAGTTTTTCCCAACTGCCTATTCTTCTCATTCGGTATTGCATTTGTTTCTGAGCCTCCTCAGCCTCCATGTCAGCCTGCTCTGACGGCTCAGCAGATTCCTGCTGTGAACGGCACCTCCTCAGTCCTTACTTCTCTAGTCCTAATCTTCCAAGGTATAACTCAAGATTCAGCATCTTGCTTTCCATGTGTGGCATCTTAGTCCCCTGCCCCCACTTCCTGTGTTATTCCTCTATTTTCAATTCTATCAGTGATAAAAATACCATTTTATTTATTATCACCGTTTTCACATTTAGTTTTTCTTTTTTTGTTTCATATAATAGTCCACATTGCATTTTTGCCAGACTACATTAAAAGCTCCTTAGAACTGGAATAATAGCAATTTAGGACAGTGTTGAGTGTATACAATCATTTCTTTAAATTGTAGTAAACATGATAAATAAAGCAGAGCGTCCTACCTGCCCTTACCCAAGGCCCCGTTTCTCAATCTCTCCATAGTGTTCTGGTGACATTCTTTAAGCCTTTCTATTTATGAAGGATTGCTGGACTCCTATATAATATGTTGTCTCATTCTTTCTTTTCCTATATGTCAAGGACTTGGGTTTCCTCCTTTTTCAGTGTTTCTCAAATTTATCCTTTCTTTTCAAGTGTCCTACTATTAACCAGATCCTTATGACAACATATCTGAATGACGGACTTTGCCTTAGAGGTCATAAGTATAATTTGTCATCTTTTCCAAACCCGACCTGCACAGTGCCCTAAAACATCCTGCCCATGTGTCTCTCTCTGCAACAGAAACTACAATGTCCTCTTGACTTATTGATTTCAGGGTTTTTTGGGCAAGTATACAAGACTGAGACCCTTGACCCATATAGATTTATTTTTCATTGCTCCCAAATATATGCAGTCGACTTTGTCCAGACTGATTTCATTCATTGTCTCTTCACATATATTATTCTCATTCTCATTTTGCTTCCTTGGATTGAGTTGTTTCTGGGAATGAAGGTGTCTTGACTACTATCCTTTGCTTACACTTAAATTAGATCTTCCTGTGTTCTTTTCTGAAACATTATCTCAATACTATATACAATCACTCCTTAACATAATATGGGGCTACATCCTGATAAATTTATCATCAATTGAAAATGCATTTAATACCCCTCACCTACTGAACATCATAGCTTATCTTAACCTACCTTAAATGTGTTCAGAACACTTACATTAGTATACAGTTCGGCAAAATCATCCACATCCATTTCATCCTGTTTTATAATAAAGAGTTGAATATCTCATGTAATTTATTGAATACTGTACTGAAAGTGAAAAACAATGATTGTATGGCCACTCAAAGTACGGTTTTTACTGAATGTGTATAGTTTTCACACCACTGTAAAGTCTGAAAATTTTAAGTTGGGGACTGTCTGTACGTGTATGTATATATGTACATATATTACACACAGTCATGCATCACTTTAACAATTGGGATATATTCTGAAAAATGCATTCTTAGGCGACTTCATCACTGTGAACATGACAGGATGTACTTACACAAATCCAGATGGTATAGCCTATTACATACCTAGGCTGTATGGTGTAACCTATTACTCCTAGGCTACAAACATGTACCTCATGTGACTGTATTGAATACTGTAGGCAGTTGTAACACACTGATAAGTATTTGTATACCTAAGCATAGAAAAGGTACAGTAAAAATACGGCATTAAAGATTTTTAAAAAATGATATACCTGTCTAGGGCACTTACCATGAATGGTACTTACAGGACTGGACATTGCTCTGGGTGAGTCAGTAAGTGAGTGGTGAGAGAATATGAAGGCTTAGAACATCACTGCACACTACTGTAGGCTTTATAAACACTGTAAACTTGAACCACACTAACATTATAAACAATCTCTTTCTTCAAGAATAAATTAACCTTCATATACTATAACATTTTTACTTTATGAACTTTTAAATTTTAAAAAATTTTTGCAATAACACAGCTTAAAACACACATTTCATGGCTGTACAAAAATATTTTCTTTCTTTATATCCTTATTGTATACACTTTTTTCTATTTTTAACATTAAAATTTTTTTTTTAACTTTTTAAACTTTTTTGTTAAAAACTAAGACACAAACACACACATTACACTAGGCCTACGCAGACTCAAGATGATCAATATCACTGTTGTCTGCCTCCACACCATGTCCACTGGAAGGTCTTCTGGGTCAAAAACACACACAGAGCAGTCGTCTCCTGTGATAACCAAGCCTTCTTCTGGAATACCTCCTGAGGAGCCTGAGCTTGTTTAGCAGTTAACTTATTTTATATAAGTAGAGAGAATACACTCTAAAATAATAAAATAATAATAATAATAAAAAGTATAGCATAATAAATACATAAACTAGTAACAGTTGCTTATTATCATCAAGTTATTATGTACTATACATAATCATGCTAGACTTTTATATGACTGGCAACACAGGTTTGTTTACACCAGCATCCTCACAAACACATGAATAATGTGTTGCATTACAGTATTATGACAGCTGGGATTTCACCCAGGGATGGGAATTTTTCAGCTTCATAATAATCTTATGGGATCACCATTTTATATACAGCCCATTGTTGATTAAAATGTTGTTATGTAGTACATGACTGTGTGTGTGTATATATATATACACACACACACACAAAGCAATCAACTATCTTTCCCAAATGGCTAAAATATTTATTCCATAATTTAACTTTTGTTTGTAAATTACTCTATTTCTTTGCCTTATTCAGCATTTAGATTGCAATGTCCTTATTGCTTAGATTAGATGTAATTTCCTTATTGTTTAGATATTATTTGGTGTTCAAGAAGCATTCTAGTTTTAAATGCCATCAAGTTCACTTTGATCAGCAAAAGCCCGTTTGCATTTTAAGAATAGGAAAACACTGCTTAACATCTAAAAGCTTGCCAAGTGACAAGGAGATTTTGGACAGAATCTAAATCTTTAAGTTGTTTTTCAGTTTTTTATTTTCAAATAAGCAGTACTGTTAGCAGTGACCCATAGATTTCTTTGTTCATAGGAGAAAATACTTTGTAAGATCAGATTCTTGTTAATTCTAAAAAGAATTTCGGTATAGGAATATATGATTTTCGCTTTTAGCTTAAAAGCCAGGAGGCGCTTCCTATATTTTCAGAGAGCACAACTTTTGGCCATTAAAGTACCTCTTCATGGGTGGAAAGGATAGAACCAAACTTCAGTTTTCTTCTGACCACTGAGTAGCATACTCTCACCACTGGGGGCCACTGGTCTCCTAGCTTGGTTTCCTGTGCTCTGGACTGCCTGGAGGATGGGCTTAGGGTGTGACTTCGCTCATTTCCTTTCTGTCACCCCACAAAGCCCTAGTTTGTTTGCTTAATCTAAGACCTCTGTGCTACCTCGCTAAGCCTGGTTTCCTGCCCAGTGCTGTCCATGGACCCAGCTTAACTAGAAGAAAATCAGCTGAGGGCCTGAAAGTCTACTGAGTTTTTAAAGACTTTCTCAAACTTCTTTTCATGTACTCTTCAGTGCTGGCACCAGTCAGGTCATAGGAGAAGGCAGTAGGGGGTGACTCAATTATTTAGCATTTTGCACAATAAGTGCGCCCAGCTTATTTGCTGGCTAAAACTGTGTGTGTGTGGGCGGGGAGGGGAGCGGAAATTCTTCTGAAGTACAGCATTCTTTTCTTTTGCTCATTCATTCATTTTTTTCCTTTTTTTTTTTTTTTTTGAGTCAGGGTCTTACTCTGTTGCCCAGGCTGGAGTGCAGTGGCATGATCACAGCTCACCACAGCCTCAACCTCCTGGACTTAGGTGATCCTTCCATCTCAGCCTCCCAAAGTGCCGGGACTACAGGCTTGAGCCATCATACCAGCCACAGAGCATTACTTTCTATTGTGTGCATGTGTTTGGGTTTAATAATGCTTCCCTGTACCTTATGCTAGTGAGAAACATTGAGGTTTGACATCCTTTTATGGTGGTACTGCAGGGGGTCACTCTTGCTTATTCTAAGGAGGATTAGGAGGATTTTGAAGCTGCAATGAGTCAGAAGTCTAATTAGTAGATAATGGTGAGGCATAGTCAATATTAGGAACAGCTAGAGCTTTAATAGTGAAAAAATAGACTTCTAGAGAAAGTATGGAGGTCCATACTTCTGTGTTGCTTTCCCACCCAAGTCTGGACTCTTTACAAGAGAGGTTTCTTTAGGAGGAGTTGAGCCTGATGGTTAGTTTTTTAACCATTTAAAAAAATGATACAAAGTTTAAGTTTTTAGAGGGAGGAGTCAGTTAAGTACATTGTACTTGCCTTTTCATCAATTTTGATGTCTTCCACTAGTGTAAAATATACAACTGTAGCTACTTAAATTCATCCAGGAATTGCAGAGGACACAGAGACTGTTGTGACAAGGACAGCTGTGGACAGGTGTCATCTTTCTTTATACAAATGCTGCCTTACTTCCATTGCAAATTGTGAACTGCCTATGAAGCTTGCAGCACATACTTACTAGGGCTCGGTAAATGATCACTACTATGATTACTGTTGCTGCAGCTGTTGCGGCCACCTTCTAGAATATTGAAAGCTTAAGTGAAGTTAGGTTTAATCTTTTGGTAGGGTATTACTTTCATATCACTATTGGACTGAGAACTACTATCCTCCAGCTTCATTAATGTGCTCAGTCTAATTTCCTGGTTCACCACCAGCACAATTGTAAATCAAAACCCCAGAAGTGTGGCTTTTTAAAATATAAATTTATTTTATAGAAGATAACTTGTATTGCATATTTTTGGCAAAGCAGAGAGTATATGCTCATCTTCCATGAATGTTAATGATATACTTAGCTGTTAGATCAAGGCTTTCTAGTAAGAAATTTTGCTGCTTTTAGTGTAATCATTCATATATTTTACATAAAATTTTCATTTATGATTACTATGGATGTTTACCCTTCTATGGATTAACCAGATCACATACTGATATTTTATTTTTTGACTATTTTAAAGCATCTAGGACAGAAAATAAATAATGGGGAAAGTGTTCACTATAAGCCCACTTTGAAAAACATGACCATATAACATGTGGACATTTTTGTATGAAATATATGTATATGTCTGTGTAGAGAGAGACAGACCATGTTAAATATGTTATATGTACTGCATTACCTTACACAGAAGCACACAAATAAATTTCTGACTCCAAATTGCAGAGATTAGTCTGACATGTATAGTATTAAGAAAGGACAAATAGAATTTACTCAGGACTTTCTATAAATTCAGCAATTGTTATTTCAGCAATAACAATTATTATCACCATAATTATATGAGCCATTGTCATTTTACACCAAGAATAATACACTCAAATAGTTTTGGTCCCCAGTTAAATATGTCTCTGACTGAGGCAAGATGCTGTTAATTTATAGTTTTTTGCTGTATTACCTAAACTACACAATAAACACATTTGAGATAATGATTTTTATGCTTGACTAATATGGGAGTGACAGGAAAATGCCCAGATGTTGATAGCCACTCTCAGAATTGTTGAAGTCTGACTTGGTAGCTTTGGGTGCCAAGTTTAAGAAAACTTGACATTAAACTCTCCCCAAAAGATAATCTGAAAATTCCTTTTCTCAAAGTAGCTACCAAACTTCCCAGGTGAAACAAATAAGTTGAAGGTCCTTCCTCACAGAGCGAGGTAGATCCTTGCTGGTGGATCCACATGGCACCTACCAACACGTCTATGTTCTCCACGTAAGTGATACGCAGTCTAGTAGGTCCTCACAGCAATGTACCAAACATGTCTACATTCTCCACATAAGTGATATGCAGTCTAATAGATCTGCATCTCATGTACCAAACATGTCTATATTTTTCACGTAAGTGATACGCAGCCTCTAGTAGATCCCCACGGCACGTACCAAACATGTCTACATTCTCCACATAAGTTATTTGACATTAAATTAGTAGATTCACATGGCCTGTACCAAACATGTCTTCATCCTCCACATAAGTGATATGCAGTCTCTAGTAGAGTCACAGCGTGTACCAAATATATCTACATTTTCTACATAGGTGGTAGGCAATTTAGTAGATCCACACAGTGTGTAGCAAACATGTCTACATTCTCCATATAAGTGGTACACCATCACTCGCCTTGGTCTTTTCCTATTTAAACTAATATGGGGTGAGCCACCAATTTTTGACAAAGGTGTTTTAAAAGTGTGAATTCAGTCTTCTAATAAAACTTAGAAGTCATTATGTAGGTTGGCTTCTAGTTTCGATTCAGTATTTCTCAATGAAAAAGCTATTAAAAAGTAAAATGGGAAATGGTAGCTGAAACTTGAAATTTTGTTTTTCCAAAATGTTTTACTCATAAAATATTCAAGAAATCATAAGATTTTGGTTTTCCAAAAATAACTTCTCTTTCAAATTGAGTTCTTTAGAAATAGTGGTAGCTCATGATTTTCTCAAAATTTAAGAAATAACTTTAGAAGAATGTTTACATAAATATATTAGTAGTCATAGTGTCAGGAGTAATTTAGCTTTATAATTAATACAATATTTACACCCAGCTCTTTCAAGGGGAAATTTTCTTATAAGAACATCTTAGTGTTTGAGGGTGTAAACTCTGGAATAGAATTACTTCAGCGGTTTAAGTCCTGCCTCTGCCACTTGCCAGCTGTGTGACCTTGGACAAGCTATAGGCCTCTCTGTGCCTCAGTTTACTCATCTTAAAAATGGAGATTAACAAATAATTAACTGGGCTTGGTGACTGTGTGTCTGTAGTTCTAGCGATTCTGGAGGCTGAGGCAGAAGGGATCACCTAAGCCCAGGAGGCGGAGGCTGCGGTGAGCTTTGATCGTGCCACTGCTCTCCAACCTGGGAGACAAGTGGGACCCTGACTCAAAAAGATAAAAAAAATTTTAAAAAAGAAGATTAAAAAAGGTACTTCAAATGGTTATTGGAAAGATGAAATGAGGTTTTATATCTAAAATATTTAGAACAACCTCTAGCACATAGGGAGTTTTGTGTAAGGGTTAGCTGTTATTGCTATAAAAGCACATAGATTGCAAAATCGTTTCATGCAGGCTGTTAATATTTTTTAAACACTTAAATATCAGAAGAATATGTATGATCTAGATTTTAGCTTTTCTTGACACATACACACAAACTATATCTGCTCATATGGTAGCAGAGGTAGTGGCCATAACCCTTTCCCACTCATGATGCTGTTTCTTTCTTTCTGTCCAAGTTGATATCCAACCTTTTTGCCTTGGGTGGAGCTATAGAGCCTTCAAGGCCAAGAACTACTTTGGAACAGGACCTGTGCTGAGGGGGTTGCCAGGGACCGGGCATTCCTGCTGAACCTTCTTATCTGCTAAAATTAAGTACTTAAAAATATGTAAACATGCCAAATTTTAAAAGAAATTAATAGCAACTCAATCAAACCATTTCTGTAGGATCTGCAGTGCAACGTCTTGAGAATGTCCTTTTCCTTTTCTGTTTTTACCTAAACCCTAAATCTCAACTTTTTTATGTTCTTGCAGCTCACTGAGTTTCAACTGTCCTCGCCTTTGGCCCCATCCTGTGGTCATTCCTTCCTGTACATCATCTATGCTCTTTTGTGAGAGCAATTAAGATTTAGCCCTTAAAATTGCAGGTGAACTAACGAACACAAGATTGTTCCTGAGAGACACTTGTCCCCACCCATCTATCCACTGTGAATGTTCCCTTTGTTTCTTTACCTTTGCCGTGCTTAGTTAAAGTGACACTTATTTTTTCAGAATCTTTGTCCACGGATAAGACCCATAAGCCAGCTAGTCCAACAGAAAAAAGAGTAGCTGTAAAAGTAAATCCTTTCAAGGAAATAAATCCTTTCAATGTTAAAGTATTTTATTTTCACACCATTACAAATGATGTTTTAGTCTATGATACTCTGAACACTGAGATGCTATAATGATAAACACATCACTCAATGATCTGACATTATTTAATTTACCTGAAAAAATAAGAAAATTTTGAGGCACCTTTTCTGTCATCTGATATAATGGAAGAAAGAGTTCAAATATCTGTGGTTACATATGAATTAACACCCTGATGTTAAAGTGATAACAAAATTCTCAAATTTGTCTAACCTTATTCTGTGTGTTTCTTTATTATATATATTATGAGATCTTAACAGAGAGAGCATTTTCCTTTAAATCTGTGACAAAATGTCACTCAGCCTTATAAGGCTGACTCATTTTAAAACTTATTTTGAAATGTGTTATAGTGTTATGCATTAAATTATAGATTTAGAAGATATTCTTTATGGTTTTTTTGAATTGCAAGAAATAGATGTGATAATAAAATGTTATGCATTTCACTATATTCTGCTTCATGTTGTCAGTTGATCATTTAATGGTAAACTTGTTTTTTTTTTTCCTTTTATATGGCATCTTCAGATTAATTTTGAAGCTGACATTTTTGTATTGCGTGGAATATCTTCACTGCTTCGGCTTATCATAAATTGTTTCATCCCTCATCCTTTAGGAAAAGCATTTTTGAATTTATAATTCTCATCCTGAAATATCTCAGGAAACTTAATTTGTTTGACACATTAAAATAGCAGCAAACTAGAACTTTAATCAGGAGCACTACTTCCCCACAGAATCTCTAAAAGTGTAACTTTTCAAACTCTGAGACAGGGAGAAGGATAACCAAAGGTATCACCTTCATTGTTTGCCTTCTATTTTTTGAGCTAAATTCATAGTATTGATTTTAGTTAATCTATTGACTAGTCAATGCAATCATGTTTCAAAAGTTAAAAAACATGTAAATATGTGTTGCCTGCAAAGTCTCTCTTCCACTGTTCTCTTTTTCCTTATTTACTGCCCCCTCCACCCTCACTGTTCACACACAGGTAACCGCTGCAGTGAACTAATTTTGTATTCTCCAAGAATTCCTCTAGGCAAATACAAACCAATACAATTATATATTTTTATCTATCTCTACTTTGCACAAAACTTTGTCTCCTACCCCATTTTTTAAAAACTTGTTTTGTTAAATTAACAATACACGTTCCATATATGCAACAGTATTATTAACTGCAGTCACCATGCTGTACATTGGATCTCCAGAGTTTATTCATACCACCTAACTGAAACTCAGTACCTTTTGGCCAATGTCTACACATTTCACTCACTTCTCTATTTTGGGTAACCACCAACCACCATTCAACTCTCTACTTCTATGAATTTGAATTTTTAGATTCCACATATAAGTGAGATCATGCAGTATTTTTCTTTGCTTCTGGCTTATTTCACTTAGCATAATGTTCTTCGGGTTCATCCATGTTGTTGCAAACTGCAGGCTATCTTTTTTTTCAAAGGTTGAATAATATTCCTTTATACACACACAAGGTGGAATCCCAAAAAACCTAGAATTATCTTTTGGAGAGTGAATCCCTTGTAGTACAGGCTTCCCTTGCTAAGTAAATGTTCTAGGAACCATCAGCCTCAGTATATCAGCTAACATTGTTGTGAGAGGCTGTGTTCACTTCAGTGAATTTTTTTGGAGATCAATGCATTTGCCTATTTCATGATGGGTGATTTACAAGCACACCTGCCCATACCAAGCTGAATGTTTAGCAGCTTTTGACCAAAAATGGCATGACCCCCTTGCCCCACCCTCCTTATTCACCCCATCTTACCCTGAGCAACTGTTTTTCTGTTTCCCCAATGAAAAAAGTCCTTGAAGAGAAATGTTTTGCTGATGTGGAAGAGTTAAAAAAAAAAAAGAAAAAAAAAGGCAGAAGCACTAAAAGGCATCAAAATTGACAAGTTCAGAAACAGTTTTGAGCCTCAGAAAAGGCATCTCTATAGGTATATTGCATCAAATGGAGAGTACTTTGAAGGTGACTGAAGTTTAAACATGTAAGAATAAATACACATTTTTTAATACATAAATTTCTGGTTTTTTGGGTCTCCCTATATATGCAATTCTTCGTTCATCTGACGACAGATTTAGGTTGTTTCCATATCTTGGCTACTGTAGATAATGTTGCAATATACAGCATGGTGATCGTAGTTAGCAATACTGTATTGTATACTTGAAATTTGCTAAGGGAGTAGATCTTAAGTGTTCTCAACATACACACAAGGCACTTATATGAAAAGATTGATATATTAATTAGTTTGACTTAATTAAAGCTCACAATGTATATCAAAACATCACATTGTACCTCTTAAATATATGCAATTTTTATTAAAAGACCTCAGAACAAAAACACATAATACATCTCACAGAACTTTATATATCAATATGTAGAAAGCATCTCATCTTTTATTATAGCTGCATAGTATGCTATTTAATAGATATAATTTTTCTAATCAGATCCCTCTTGATAATTTAGAACATTCCAGTCCTTTGTTCTAACAATCAATGCTGCAATGCATAAGTATAACATACATTTTCAGAAATGGAACTACTGAGCAAACATTTATATACATTTGTGATAAAAAATGTCCAAATTGCCACTTATAGACATTGTGCCAATTTACATTCTCATCAGCAATAATTGAAAGTATACAGACATTGTCTCATCAATAGACTATTGCCAAAATTTAAGTTGTTTTTTTTTTTTTAATCTGTTAGGTGAAACATGAACTTGTAGCTTATTTTAAATTAGTATTTCATTTATTGTGGAATTAAAGGTCTTTTGTATTTCCTTTTTCTGTCAACTGTTTATTAATGTATTTTGACAATTATCTATTGTGTTGCTATATCTTCTTGTTACTTTTTGTGTTGTTTTTACATTATGAAGATTGATCTGTGATATATATTATAAATATTATTCTTAGATTGTCATTTATCTTTGATTTTACTTATAGTATACTTTGCTATACTATAAGAACCAAATGTATACTATAACAATTAAATATATTTTTCTTCCCTCCTTTCTTCTTCTCCTTCTTCATAAGGAAATAAGAGTTTCTTTATGACCTCAGGGTCAAAATTTCTCTTCAACAAAACACAAAAAGGTAAAAATCACAAAGGAAAAGGATGACTATTTTATTCCATCAAAGTTACAAAACAGGTGTACATCAGAAGATATCATATACAAAATTTAAAAATAAACAATGATATGGAAAAAATAATTGCCTCACATAACACAAACAATAGGTTGTTTTCTAGAAAGTAAAATGAAATCCTAAAATAATCAATATAAAAAAGACAGACAACCAAATAAAAGAAGTAGAGGAAGATTAAAACAGGCAAATTCAAAAAAGAGGAAATCCAGATAACAAATAAACACATTAAAATATGTTTCAACTGCAACAATAAGCAAAATGCAAACTTAAAACAAGACGTCATGTTTCTACTCATTTGATTTGCCAAAATTAAAAACTTAGATCATATCAAGTGCTAAAAGATCAAATATCCTCATAGATGGTAAATGATCGAAGTACAAATTATTAAGTTTTGTTTAGCATTGTTGGACAACATTTAAATCTTTTGCTCTATTTGACATTTGTATGGTATGAAGTATGGATTTGACTTAAAAATCGTTTGGATTTTTACCAAGTTGCTTTAACATCATTTATTAAATAGTCCTTCTTTTCCACACTGACTTGAGATCAGTTTCTGAATTTACTGATCTGTTCATTGATCTGTCTACTCATGTGTCACTACCACCTGTTTTAATTATTATAATTTCATGATATGATTTAATGTATTATGCAATCTACTATTTTTCTGTTTAATTTTTATTCTCCTTGGTCATGTTTTTTGGTGAGTTCTTTAGGTTTTGAATGTATTTTTTTTTGCACTGCCTTTATATTGACTTTGTACAGACTTTGTGCTTGGTTTTATTATACTTTAAAAATAGTGTATTTTTTACAAATTGAAGGTTTGTGCAACCCTGCACTGAGCAAGTCTATTGGTGCCATTTTTTAAAAACAGCATGAGTTCACTTTTTGCCTCTATATTACATTTGGGTAATTCTTATAATATCTAAAACTTGTTTATTATTATTTGATCTGGTATGGTGATCTGTGATCAGTGATCTTTGATGTTACTATTGAAGTTGTTTTGGGGCACTACAAACTGCACCCGTATAAAACAGCAAACAACTGATAAATGTGTATGTTCTGACTGTTTCACTGGTCAGCCCTTTCCCATCTGTCTCCCTCTCCCCAGGCTTCCCTCTTCCTTGAGATGCAACAATATTAAAATTAGGGCAATTAATAATGCCATAATGTCCTCTAAGTATTCCAGTCAAAGAAAGAGTTGCAGCTCTCTCACTGTAAATCAAAAGTTAGCCAAGTTGTGAATGCAAAGGAAAAGTTCTTGAAGGAAATTAAATGTGCTACATTACTGAACACACTAAGAAAGCAAAACAGCCTTACTGCTGACGTGGAGAAAGTTTGAGTGGTCTGGAAGAAGATCAGGCTAGCCACAACATTCCCTTAATCCAAATCCTAGTCCAGAGGAGGGCCCTAATTCTCTTCCATTCTATGAAGACTGAGAGAAGTGAGAAAGCTGCAGAAAATGTGGAAGTTAGCAGACGTTCTGACTTTGTAGTGTAACCAACTCCAAACTCATTCTGCTCACCGCATGACAGCCAATAAGTCAAAGAACAATGAGCTAGAACAAGAAGAGTGGCTTTATTTAGGAGTGTCAGCAAAATGAGAAGATGGCAGGCGAATGTCCTAAAGAACAATCTTAGTGCTGTGTATGCTTTGTTTGGTTTACAAGGTATAGGGAAAAAGGAGAGGACCAATTTTAAGAGATGGCTGACAAACACAGACGTCTGGATGCTATCAGGGGTCCG
This sequence comes from Tarsius wallacei, assembly GCA_963574415.1. NCBI lineage: Eukaryota > Metazoa > Chordata > Mammalia > Primates > Tarsiidae > Tarsius > Tarsius wallacei. Next base: position 24,503 of record CAUYQG010174386.1, read on the forward strand.
GAAAAAGTTGTGAAAGCTCTCTGTTCTTGATTAAAGGTTTCCTTGTTCCTTCTAATCTTTAGCAAAACATAGTTTGCATACTTCCCCTACAGAGTTAGTCTCTATAGCTGTATACTTGTTGTTCCTGTGTTATCTTTCTGTGTTCTAAAATTATTCTGGCCTATGCGAAGGCCCCCTTTTTACCATAAAATGGAGTCAGTTATGTTATGTTAGTCTTTTTTTATTTCACCATTACAGTAGAGGTTACGGATTAAGTCATAAAAGTACAATGTGAAATGCCAGGCATGATGGCATGCACCAGAAGTCACAGATACTCAGGAAACTGAGGCAGGAGCATCCTATGAGACCAGAAGTTTAAGCCTGCAATGAGCTATGGTCATGCCACTTTACCCTAGCCTGCATGACAAAGTGAGATGCTGTCTCTAAAAAAAAAAAAAAAAAAAAAAAAAAGAAAGAAAGAAAGAAAGAAAGAAAACCCAGGAAAACCTCACAAGAGAGAATTTTCACAATTTGACTAAGCCCCTAAAATCGGCATAAAACTTGGAAATCTGACTGAATTTCAATTACGTCAAACTAATATCGGTGATGGGTAAACATGTTGCTGTGTGCTTTCCTACAAATTGAAGTCGAAACGTTATTGTTTTCCTTCTTTCTCTTCTCTTGTTCTCCCCCTCCTTCTTTCCACACATGCTTATTAAGCAACTATTATGTATCAGGCATCTTGCTAGGCATTGACGATTCAATGGTGGGCAAAAGCAAACACAGCCCCTCATGGATCTTAGAGTCTGCCCAGTGCATGGGATTGTCATTAATCTAGTAGTCAATACACACGTGGGTCCAGTTGTGTGCTGATCAGCTGAAGGGAGGGCCCTGAAGAAAAGGGACATTGACTCATGGGAGCTCAATGGGAACTGACCTTGCCTGGGAAAAATGTGGGGAGAGGTCAAGGAAGATTTTACTGGGGAAATGATGATTGCTGTTAAAGAACAATTTGTGAATTGGGCAGCCCTCAAAGCAAGACGTTCACAAAGCTTTACTCTGCAGCATGGGCAGGTAGCCTTTATGGACAGGACAGCTGGATTGGTCACAGCTCTGCCTTTGCCTCCTTTGAACATGGTCAGATCAGTTGGCCACCTGATATTGACTGAAGCTCAGGTACTGTGACTGGCTGAGACTCAGCTATCTGTTGCAAAAGTATATTCCTAATCAGGCTTTTAGTTAGTTTATGCTGTTAGGTTGCAGTTTGTTTTATAAGGACTCAAAAGTATGGAGGCAACCTCAGGACAAATTTAGTTTAGTGTAACGTTATTAAGAGCTGAGGAAAAAATAAGAATTAAACATGCAGAGGGGATGGGTTGGGGAGGGGTCAGCATGTACCAGGATTTGTGATGCGATGACTCGTGCATTCCAGAAACCAAGGATCCACAGCTTCTGGCTGAAGCCCAGAGAAGACGCAGGAGGTGGTTTCCTCTGAGGCTTGAATGTTTATATAGGAGCCAGACCATCCAGGGCCAAGTAGGCCAACCTAAGAGATTTTGCCTCTATCATCCCACAGTGGGAAGTCACTCGAGGTTTTAAGCCAAGGTATAATATAATATACTGACAGTCTGGAAAAAGTCTGGCTGCTCTGTGGAAAATGGGCCAGGATGTGGAGGAACAAACAAGAGAGAAAGAAGGAGGCCAGTTAGCAGGCTGCTGCAGGGAACCAGGGGTCAGATGATGATGGCTTTAATCAGGGTGGTGGCAATGAAGATAAAGGAGGTTGAAGCCATCCCAAATGTAAAAATCAACAGGACTTGGTAAGGGAGTCGTTTAAAGTTAAGAGCTTGTTTCAAAATCTTTTTTTTTTTTTTTTTTTGAGTAGGCTTCTCAGTCTGTTTTCCAGTCTGGAATGCAGTGGCATGATCATGGCTCACCACAGCCTCAAACTCCTGAGCTCAGGAGATCCTCCCTCCTCAACCTCCCGAACAGCTGGGACTACAGGTGTGTATTACCATGCTTGGCTAATTTCTTTTTTTTTTTAAGTTGGAGTCTCACTCAGTCGCCCAGACTGGAGTGCAGTGGCCGCTCCTGGCCACTGCAGCCTCGACCTGCTGGGCTCCGGCAATCCCTCCGCCTCAGCCTTCCAAGTAGCTGGAACTACAGGTGCACGCTACCACACCCGGCTAATTTTTTTGATTTATTGTAGAGATGAGGTCTCGCCAAGTTGCCCAGGTGGGTCTCGAACCTGCGGGCTCAGGCAATTCACTCACCTCGGCCTCCCAAAGCGCGGGATTACAGGCTGAGCCATCGAGCCTGGCTAATTTTTTAATTTTTTTTTAAATTTTTTAATTTTAATTTTTGCCGAGATGAGGTCTTGCTGTGCTGCTTAGGCTGGTCTCGACCTCCTGGATCAAGTGATCCTACCGTCTCTACCTATCAAAGTGCTGTGATTACAGGAGTGAACCACCATGCCTGGCATTCAAAATCTTTTTAGCTTGTACCCAGCTCCCATGTCTAGTGTAAGGCTCTGGAGTAGTAGCGGGGCATATAAAGCCTCTGAACTAATTACTATGGAGGATACAAAGAAAAATATCTCTGCCTTCAAGGTGTTTCTATTCAAAGGGCACCTTTAAAATCCACATGCATCATGCCAAACAAGGTCTCATGTGCTGAACCATGACAACATGTAAGGATTAGCTGAATGAGTGGTGACAGAGTCTCTGGGCTTCCTGAAGTAAGGGATTGTGTTGAACTTTCATGATACTTTTCAGTACCACCAATTAAAATGTTAGCTTTTTGCCAGAAGATGAGAAGCTCTCATGTTAATTGAAAATAACTATTAGTGCATTCATTTATTTATGTATTCATTCACTTATACACCTACTTTTATTTAGCACAGATGATGTGCAGGGTATTTGAGCTGGACAGAATAAGTGATGAAAGGCAGCCCAGGAGACAGGGTTAAAAACATATTTGGAGGCTGGGCTTGGTGGCTCAGACTGTAATCCCAGCACTTTGGGAGGCCGAGGCAAGTGGATTGCCCAAGCCTGCGGGTTCAAAACCAGCCTGGGCAACTTGATGAGACCTCGTCTCTACAATAAAAAAAAAAATTAGCTGGGTGTGGTAGCATGTGCTTGTAGTTCTGGCTACTTAGAAGGTTGAGGTGGAAGGATTGCCGGAGCCCAGCAGGTCAACAGTGGGGTGGCTGTGAGCATGCCACTGCACTGTAGCCAGGGCGACAGAGTGAGACTCCAACTCAAAAACAAAAACAAAAAACAAAAACATATTCGGAGTTTAAAGATTTGCACTTGAGATCCTGAATATGAGTTAGGTTTCTTTTTTTCTTGTATTATGGTAAGATATATACAACATATATACATAATATACAGAACAGAAAATACACCCAACACCTTTGTAAAGTGTACAGTTTTGTGACATTAAGCACATCTGTATTGTTGTGCAACCATCACCACCATTCATCTCCAGAACTTTTTCATCTTCCCCAACTGAAACTCTGTACCCATTAAAACGAACTCCTGACTTTTCCCCTCCTTCCGCTTCTGGACACCACCGTTCCACTTTTTTATTCTATGAGTTTGACTACTATCGAAATCTAATCTGAGAGATATCATACAATATTTGTACTTTTGTAATTGGCTCATCTCATAGCATTTAGAATAATGTCCTCAAGGTTCATTTGTGTTGTAGCACATGTCAGAATTTTCTCCCTTTTGGGATACTTCTATACTGTTAGAGAGAGTGCAAACTAGTCCAACCTCTATGGAAAACAGTGTGGCAATTTCTAAAGGAACTAGAAATTGACCTTCCATATGATCCAGAAATCCCCCTTCTGGGAATATACCCAGAGGAACACAAATCATTCTACAAAAAAGACACCTGTACATGCATGTTTATAGCTGCACTATTCACAATAGCAAAAACATAGAACCAACCCTACTGTCCATCAAAAGTAGATTGTATAAAGATAATGTGGTACATATACATGATTAAATATTATACAGTCATAAAGAAGGACAAAATCATGGACTTCACAGCAAATTGGATGGAGCTGGAGACCATTATATTTAGTGACCTGTCACAGAAACAGAGAACCAAATACCACATGTTCTCACTCGTAAGTGGAACCTGAACATTTATCACAATTGCACAAGGGAGGGATTGGCAGTAGCGGGACATTGCCAGGGGAGAGAAAGGGTGGGCACATAACAGCACAAAGGGCACCTGGTCCTAAACCAGGGGAAGTGAGGACCAATTGGAGGCCCAAATTTCACCTGCTCACATAGATTACTTATGGACCTAATCCTGACTCGTTCCCCACATCTTTATAAAAATAAATAAATAAATAACTTATATTTCCTTTTAAAAAAATGAAGTGATAGTCCTTATCTCTCTAAAAAAAAAAAAAAAGAAGAAGAAGAATTTTCCCCTTTTTAAGGTTGAATAATATTCCATTGTACGTATATGCATTTTGTTTATCCACCTATTTCCTCCATGGGCATTTGGGTTGCTACTACCCTTTGATTATCGTGAATAATGCAGCTATGAATATGATTGTACAAATATATCTTTGAGATCCTGTTTTCCTTTCTTTGGGATATGTACCCAGAAGTGGAATTGCTGGACCATATGGCAATTCTGTTTGATTTTTTGAGGAATCTCCATATCATTTTCCATAGCCACGCAGCATTTTACATTCCCATCAGCAACGTGCAAGGATTCCAATTTCTCTACATCCTCAGCAATACTTGTTATTTATTTTTTAAAATAATAGCCATTCTGATGAGTGTGAAGTGGTACCACCCTGGGGTACTGATTTACATTTCCCTAAAGACTAGTGTTGACTGGGGCAGCTAGAAGCTCATCTGTGGATTAGTAGGCATTCAATCTATTGGTGCATTTGGGATTTGACCTCAGGGAGACAATCTGTTGGAGAAAACAGATAGATAGGTGGTAAGTTGTTTCCAAAGAGAATCACAACATCTTAGGAGTCCTCTGGAATGTGACTTTGACATTCCATCAAGAGATGAAGTTTTTTCCCCTTCCCTGGACTCTAGGCTGGTCCTGTGACTTGTTTTGACCAATAGATAGTGGCAGAAGTGACACTTTGTGACTAGTAAATCCAAGCTTTAAGAGTTCCTGAAGCTTTTATTTGTTTTCTCTCTACCCTGTCAACCAGTCCAACCACACTGCTTGAGAGAGATTCAGCCCATCCAACCATTCCAGCCTCCCCAGCTAGGGTGTGAGATGTGAATAAAACTATTTTAGATCCTTCCTTTAGTTCCCATCAAACAGCCCCAGCCAACACCATGGGCAGCAGAAGCAAGCTGTCCCTATTGAGACTTGCCCAAATTGCAGAAACATAAGTAAAGAAGTGGTTACTCTTGTTTCAAGTCACTAAGTTTTGTGGTACTTGTTATGTCTGTGCCTTATATGTAAGTATATTATGTGTTGAAAGCCAGGAATCATGGAGCTCAGAGGAAAGCATGATTCTAATGTGGGTAGAGGGGGGTATGGGGGGGGTGCCATTGTGGGAATCGGTGAAGAAGTCAAGTTCCAATGACTGTCCTTAAGACAGCACCTTAAGAGGAACTCTTTCTCGGCGTGAACTATTTTCTAGAAATAACCTCCTAGCCGGCTCGGTGGCTCAGCCTGTAATCCCGTGCTTTGGGAGGCTGAAGTGAGTGGATTGCCTGAGTCCGCGGATTCGAGACCCGCCTGGCCAACTTGGCGAGACCTCATCTCTACAATAAATCAAAAAATCAGCCGGGCATGGTAGCACGTGCCTGTAATTCCGGCTACTCCGAAGGCTGAGGCGTAAGGATCGCCAGAGCCCAGCAGGTCGAGGCTGCGATGGCTGGGAGCAGCCACTGCACTCCAGTCTGGGCAACAGAGTGAGACTCCAACTCAAAAAAAAAAAAAAAAGAAACGACCTCCTACTCTCATGCTGTGTTGAGAAGCCTCATTTCCTGTTAATCTGTTTTCTTTTGCTGGTTCCTGACCCTGAATCTGCTCTGAGATTTGCTCCTCTTCATTGTGGGTGCTGTGGTAGAGCACGAAGTTTGTTGGGAAAAGCACTAAGTTTAGAGTTTGTATTCCGTTATACTACTGGCTCAGTATGCAATAGCGAACCTGTGGGAAGTCTCTGACCCTAAATTTCTTCATCTAATAATGATAACACCTTATAGAGTTGTTGAAAAAATTAATCAAGGTAATACATGTACAAGAGCCTAATGTAGAAATTACATCTTGTTGGCCCTCAACAAATGCTAGGCCCCATCTCTTAGATCTGCTAACTTGGTCTTGAACTTCATTTATCATTTAGTCTTGCTCTGCATCCCCAAGCCTGGCTTTTAACACTTGACCATAATCACACAGTAACTGAGCTTGGCTTTATTCTTCAAGTCTACCTTTTGCCTCTAAGATTTATTTAAATTTTGCTTGCTACTCCTTAGGAGTAATTTCTGAAAGCTCTTAGTTTTTCCACTCAACAAAACAGAGGATTTCCAGGGAAGATGAAATATGAGTTCATTTTTGAAAGATAAGACTTTGGCTGGAGAAAGTTTAGGAATAGGGCCAAATAGACATACTGTATGAATGGGCAAAAGAAGAGTGAGTCATAATTTGATAGGAAGGATTTTGAGCACCAGATCAAGAGTTTGAGACTCAATTTAAATTGAGAAATGACATAATCAGATCTAATCTTTTGTGATTTTACTGGTGGTAATGTGAAGAATGCTCTGGAGAAGGAGGGGGATTTGAGGCAGACAAAACAACAGGAAGCTATTGCAATAATTAGGGTGAGAGATGGCAGGAGCTTGATAAGGGTAGAGACACTGGAACTACAAAGGGGAAATCAGATTTGAGAGACATTTGAGTAGAATTGACAGGATTTGGCGACCACCTAGATGTTGGAAATGAGAATGGGAATTCGCATTTGGGGCTGAGAAGGTGTGATGGGGCCATAAACTAAACGAACTAAATATAATGGGAAGAGTAGAATTTGGGAAATGGTGGGGAGGACAAGTTTAATTAGGATTCTTTGAATCCATTTTATTTTCCTGCCTCCATTTTTTTCTGCCTCCAGTAGTTTCTTGGGCTCAGAAGAAAAGTGAATATGAAGGTGACTGATCCAGCATGACACACCCCAACATATCCTGAATACTAAGTAACCACAGCAGCTGGGAGGCTGAACAAGTCATTCTGCAAAATGAGCTCCCTCATATCAAAGCAGGAAAGACAAGAGAGGATCCAAGACTGCGGCAAGGCTTCATCCGGGGGCTGGTGTTTTTAAGGAGTGTTGAAGTGTGCTGATGATTTCCCAAGATGAGTCAGAGCTCCCTACTTAATTGTACTCCCCTGAGAACTTGGAGACTTTCTCTACTGACAGCCCACCTCTTCCTCTGCTTCTTCCCTCTCCTTCCGCAAATCTAGATTAGACCCAAGGACGTGAAGTACTGTTTGATCTTTGAGAATGATATCCTGTCCTCAGCTATTTAATCTCTGCTCTGCTTAATCGTCTGTCCAATTCAGGTCAGTCAACAAACATTTCTTAAGCACTCTTTATTTGCTCACTCATTCAACAAATATTTATTGGGTGTCTACTACGTTCCAGGAACCGCTCCAGGTGCTGGCAATACACTGATGTACAAAGCAAAGTGAACTTTAAGTTGTGGCACATGCTTTCTCAGGAGTGTAATGTCTACACACATGCAGCGAATGATACCAGTGACCAAGATGCTTTTGTACTCATGGGATATAACGATGCTCTGTCAGCTTCTGAGGACTACAAACATTCAGGAAAATAGGAGATAATTAATTACAGGTTGGAATAGCATAGGAGGGTTCCATGGGGGAGGAGGTTCTTGAGTTGGGGTCTTAGAAGATGGAAGAAGCCTGGCGTGGTGGCTCACGGTGTAATGCCAGCACTTTGGGAGGTGGAGGCGAGAGGATTGCCTGAGCCTACAGGTTCGAGACCAGCCTGGGCAGCATGGTGAGACCTTGTCTCCACAATAAATCAAAAAATAAGCCAGATATGGTGGCACATGCCTGTAGTTCCAGCTACTTGGAAGGCTGAGGTGGAAGGATCACCCGAGCACAGCAGGTCAAGGCTGCGGTGGCCGTGAGTGTGCCATTGCACTCCAGCCTGGGTGACAGAGTGAGACTCTGACTCAAAAAAATAAATTAATTAATAAAAGTAAATTTAGTGATCTGTCAGGTTATAACTTTATTAGGTCTTCTGTGAATTTCAAAGAATTGGGAACCATCTGACACACAAAAGTATCTGTTACTTTGTCATTATCCTCATTCACTTTCTCAACACCAATTGCAATATTTTAAATACTTGTTTCTCCACCCCTTTTGGGCACATCAAAAAATTTTATCCTGAGACAATTTACTACAAGAATATTTGGACTGAGCCGAGCTCAGTGGCTTAGCCTGTAATCCTTCGCCTCGGGAGGCTGAGGTGAGTGGATTGCCTGAGCCCGTGGGTTCGAGACCTGCCTGGGCAACTTGGTGAGACCTCATCTCTACAATAAATTAAAAATTAGCTGGGGGTGGTAGCGCGCGCCTGTAGTTCCAGCTACTCGGAAGACTGAGGCGGAAGGATCGCCGGAGCCCAGCAGGTCGAGGCTGCGGTGGTCGGGAGCGGCCACTGCACTCCAGTCTGGGCGACAGAGTGTGACTCCAACTCAAAAAAAAAGAAAAGAATATTTGGACTGGGTGAGAAGCATGTCTTGCTTTTGTGAAATAAAAGAAGGGTGATTTAGTATGGGAAGCCGGAGAGGAGGTAGTCAGAGACCTTGACCATGGACACGTCTCAGGCAAATCAGTTTTAGGGAAGATATATATGAAAATTCTTTCCCGTAAGTTATCCATGCCTATAGGAGGTGACAATTGTGGATTTTGCAGTTGCCCATTTGGCATCGCGCCCCCCCTTCCTGTTTCCTAACAAAGCTTTGATTTGATTCAGGTACCTTAATCTACCACACGGGGCACAGGGAGACTTACCCAACCCAGATCCAGAGGAAGAACCAATTCATCCAAACCGATTAACACATGGTTCCATGGCAACAGTTATTCATTCATGTTGCCCAAGTTCACTAAAGCTGACGAAGGACAGATGATATTCCTGTATGTGGAAAGAGGAGTCTGATAGTATATGAACAAAGAAACGTGTAGATCTCCAACCGCAACTGGTCGCATCCTGTCTAATATCACATAGCTGGTTTGTAGGAAAGTCAGGCTTTCAACTGAGATCCCTCTAACTCCAAAGTGGATGCTTTTACTTAACTCAAGAGATAGAGTTTGCAGAACTCTACATTAGGATAATTGTAGACTGTGGAGTAGAAAGATGGAAAGACACCGAGGCTTTTGATGAACACTGATCACCCAGTCCTGGGTCACGCCCTACCTCCGGACTTTCTGTTATATGAGATAATACATGTTCTTATTTAATAAAATAATGCATGCATGAGTGAACAAATAAACATGAAGTTTCAGAAGTTCTTGTTTTCTCTTGCATTTTTGTAATAGTTTCTTAACTAATCTTCCTACTTATAATCCTTCCTTGTTCCATTCATTCTACACACTGCCCCAGATTGATTTTTCCAAAACATCTGCTTAAAAATTCTCCAGTGATTCTCACAATCATAGAACAAAATTTAACCTCCCTGGCTTTGGTATTCCAAGTTCTGAAAACTTTTTTTTTTTTTAAGATGTGGGGTACAATTCAGGTTTAGGTATACAAATTGAAAACTCTTTTTCATTACATTTCCAGTCATCTTCTGACATACACTTTGGAATTAGAGGGATTGAAAACCTGACTTCCTTACATATCAGCTATGTGATATAAGACAAATTACTTGACCTCTCTGAACCTTAGTTTTCTTAGCTATAACCTTTAGGTAATGCTATCTACCTCAACGGGTTATCGTGCAGCTTATAAGTATGGGTTAAAATTGTGGAGCTTAGAAGTCATTCCAAAAATAGTTGCTGTTATTGCTGTTGTTATATCTTTTTTTGTGTCAGTCACTTCTAGGATACTTGCATTTGTGTAAACATGCAAACCCATCACAATTGCCTGGAATGCACCAATTTTCACTCTTTTTTTCCTCTTAACTCACCTATCTGGAGAACTTCTACTTTTAATTTTAAAACATCCAAATGTCACCTCCACTCCCTGGCTTTCCTAGGGAATTCTCCCGTTGTGCTTCCACAGAACTTTGTACCCATATAAGCATTATATATTGTAATTATTTATATACTTGCTACTAGTCTGCAAAATTGCTGATGACTTAAATTTGACCACATTTATTTTTGAAGGTTCATCACATAGAATGGTGCCTGATACACAAGAGATACATGATAAATGCTAAATAAATGTTGAGTGAATGAAAGGAAAGGGCATAGATTATGTAGTGTGGACTTTAGGAAGTTTATTTTTTGAGAAATATTGTGGCTAATAACAACAAGAAACGCATCTGACATTTATATGCTTTTTAGTTTGTGAAGTACTCTAACTATTTCATCTTATATAATTTTTAAAACAACACTACAAGGTGGTTTTGTGATTATCCCTACTGTACAGATATTAAATCAAGGTTTAAAAAGGTAAGAGACCAACACTCAAAAAGTGTCAGTATCAGAACACAAAGCCAAGATTTCTCAAAAGAACTTTGTGGATGATCTGGGCATGGAGCCAATATTCTGGAAAGCGTGAAGTTCAAAGTGGACATTATATGTGGATTACCAAGAAATTGTCTCCAGTCCTCCTTATTACCATCACATTGGGCAGCACAGTTGAAAGAATGCTCAAAATAAAGTTGAGATTTATGGGCTATAGACTTTTATCTGTTAGCAAAAATGTGGTAATTGGGGCCATGTATTTAACTTTCCTGGGCATGAAGAAGTTTTCAAGGTGATTTCTACTGCACCTTTCAGCTTTAAAACTCTTTAACTAGAGAGTAGCTATGGTATGACTGGCTTAGAGGAACTAAGTATATTTTAATGACTTCTGTAACTTTAGGCTGAGACCAATAGAAGACAAAAAGTATTGTCTTAAGGAAAGGAGGGAGAGAAGGAAAGACAGGAAAAAAAAGGAAGCCACATATTCTAACCCTACAGACAATGCTGTACATTTGCCTAAATCTGGCTCCAGAGTTTTTTGAGGAATGAAAATGAAGCCCTGTTCCCTTGACTATGAGACAAAACGTTAGTGACTCTTCTCTTTCCATTAATTCCTTTAGAAACAGAATAAATTGATTTGATAACATTGATCAAAGAGAATGAATCCTTTTCTTCTCACAGACCTCTTAACTTCCAGGTTCAAAGAGGAAATCAGTGAAAAATAGGTTTTGAAATTTGCTTTCCAGAGTGGCCTATATTGCATTTTAATTTAATTTGTTAGAATTTCACCTTTTGCCTTTGGTGGACTGATTGAATAAAATAAAATTACATCTGGGGAATCTATGTTACAAAGATTACTTAATCCTTCCTTCTGAAGATGAACTGTCAAGGCCATAGACTGTCCTCGGGTAACTTCCCGGATTACCTCCTATAGTGACAGCTTCTGAATTTGTGTATCTCTGACATAAACATAGACCCAGAACTTTCTGACAGCAGAGCCAAAGTTCCTGTGAGACTGATTCTGAACTGTGCACACTGGGGACAGTGGGGACCAGACTCTTCATTCTCATCATTTTCAATTGGTTATTTGAATCACAAAATTATGCAAACCATGGAGCCTAGTGCAGAGCCTGGGACATAATAGGTCCTAACAAATATTTGTTGACTAAGTTGACCTAGTCCAGTCTCCTTCCTAATGAAGGAATCCCTTCTGCAGGCCTCTTGAATGACCATTTGGTTTCTGATTGAACATTGACAAGGAAGTCATAAGATAGCATGCTTGTTCTCCCACAGATCTAATAGTTTTTTCCCTGCCCCCAATTAATCTCAAGTCTGGAGTCAGAGACAGTAGCATTAGGTAGAATTGCTCCTGTTGGCAAACTGCAAGCTCTAATCGACACTTGTTGTTTATAACCTGTCCAGTCGCCCTTCCCTTCCACCTACAACAAAAGCTCCGTCTCCCTTGGGAGAACTAACTCCTTCTCCCCAGTCTTATGTCTGTCATTTGCAGGACCTAGGATGAGAGATAAGATGAAGGCCTCATACCACCATACAGCTAAATATTTAAGACTTTTAAATTGACCAAACAAATTGTTATGTAAAATGTGCTCTATACTTTACTTTCAGAGTACCAAAATTGAAAAATATATGTAGAGCTATGGTTTTTATATGACCAAAAGTCAACAAAAATATCAAATACAATTGAATTTAATTATTTTTACAGATGCCTAGGAGTAATGTTGATGGACTGGCAATTCTAGATGCATAATAAAATATATATTTCATAAATTATTTATTTATTCCATAAAATATATTTGTCTTATTTTTACTCTAGCACAATCACTAATGATGTTATTGTAATTAACATTTTCATGTAACTTGCGTTCTATTGGCAGTAATTTAAAGCAGGGGTCAGCATCTTTCTTATTTTTCTTTTCTCTTCTTTTTTTTTTTTTTTTTTTTGAGAGCCAGGGTCTCATTTTTTCACCCAGATTGGAGTGTACTGGCACAATCACAACTCACTGCAGCCTCGAACTCCTAGGCTCAAGGGATCCACCCTCCTTAGCCTCCCAGTATCTGGGGTTACAGGCATGTACTGCCATTCCTAGCTAAATTTTTTTTTTTTTTTTGAGACAAGCTCTCACTATTTTACCCAGGCTATTTTCGAACTCCTGACCTCAAGTGTTCCTCTTGCTTCTGTCTCCCAAACTGCTGGGATTACAGGTGTGAGCCACCATGCTCAACCTAGCAAACTTTTTCTTAAGGGACCAGAGAGAAAATATTTTAGCCTTGCTTATGGTCTCTGGCCCAACTACTGTACTCTATTGGTGTAGTGTGACAACGGCTACAGCCAGCACATAAATGGATGGTCATAGCTGTGTGCCAATAAGACTAGATTACAAAAAACAGACTGTCAACCTGTAAGCTATAGTTTGCATAGCTTGCCAACCCCCAATCTAAAGGAATTTAAAATAAAATATAATTATAATAAAAGTATAGAGTATAACTTATATCTACATTCATAAACTGTAAGTAAAAAATATGAAAACATTTTTGTTTAATTATCTTATATAATTATACATTAAATGTATATAATATATAAATGTATATGCTAAATATATATAAAATATGTAATTATTTTCATATAGTTTTTCAAAAATGTTAATATTTTTCTAAAATACTTAAATAAATCTTAAAACCAAAAGCCAAAAATAAATTTTAATTTTAAATAAAAATTATTTAAACAAAGTTGAAATTTTAATTTGGGAGAATATGCATATATCTTATTAGCATATTGTCTTACAAAAAAAAAAATATTTACTGCTCTAAGTGTTCAGTGAACATCCATTTGCCTATGTAAACAATCAGGATTATTCTTTATACATGCTGCATTTATATTTATACCTTTTCCTTTGTATATGTGAATATTTAATATTATAAAATGTTTCTCAGCCACTATCTTGAATTATGAGGTTAATTTGTGAGTATCTATGGAATTATAAAATGAAACATGAAATGAAATAAGAGGCCAGGCTCGGTGGCTCAGCCTGTAATCCCAGCACTTTGGGAGGCTGAGGCCAGTGGAATGACTGAGACTGTGGGTTTGAGCCCAGCCTGGGCAACTTGGCAAGACCTCATCTCTACAATAAAAAAAAAAAAAATTAGCCGGGCATGGTAGCGTGCCTGTAGTTCTGGCTACTTGGAAGGCTGAGGCAGAAGGATTGCTGGAGCCCAGTGGGTCGATGCTGGGGTGGCCATGAGTGTGCTACTGCACTCCAGCCTGGGCAACAAAGTGAGACTCCAACTCAAAAAAAAGAAAAGAAAAGAAATAAGACAGGGAGCAATAAATACTACTGGGAAAAAAATATTTCATTAGACCAGAATCCTTAGCGTTTATGTTGAGGGAAAAGACATGGCATATTAATTAGATATACAAAATATAAAATTACCTAAGTGCTTATTCTCTTACTGAAGTGCTCCAGCCTCTGAAATTCTCTGTTTGCTCCAAAGTAGTATCAATCTCCAATATCTGGGACAGCATAACCCACAAAACACAACATTTTAATGCAGTTCGTCTTCTGCTGCAAAGACGTAGGGCAAAATGTGAAAAGTATTTCCTTTGTCCCTGATGAGTGTAAGTGTCAAGAGTGGATGTTTAGGTTTATGGGGTGTGCTTTGCCAGTGTCGAGCATGGATTTCTGAGTGACAGCAGTGTTCTTAAATAAACGTAAATGTGTATGTATGAGGAATTCCAGAAAACCCGGAATTTATTTATCAAGAATGTGTATTTACTCTTAATGTTTAAACTTCAGTCACTTTCAAAGCACTCTCCATTTGACGCAATACACCTATTGAGATGCTTTTTCCATTGCTCAAAACAGTTTTGAAGCCTCTTAGTGCTTCTGCCATCTTTTGTTTCACCTCTTCCACATTGGCAAAATGTTTCCCTTTGAGGGCTTTTTCATCCAGATAAACAAAAAAAAGTCACTCAGGGCTAGATCCGGTGAATAGTGAGGATGGGGCATGGGGATCATGCCACTTTTGGCCAAAAACTGCTGAACATTCAACAAGGTGTGAACAGGTTGCACCCATTATGAAATGGGCAAACGTGTTGAAAGAATTTCTAAAAAAATAATTCACTGAAGCTGAGTGCAGCTTCTCACAACAATGCCAGCTGATACACTGATGCTGGCAGGTTCCTAGAACAGTTACCTAGCAGGGGAAGTCAGTACTACAAGGGGCATGCCCTCTAAAAAATAATTCTGGGTTTTTTGGGTTCCCCTTTGTATGTTTATGATATGCAGGATTGCCAAAGTATAAGTCTCAGACAGGGCTGGCCAATAAACATATTTTATTCTTCTAGATTAAGGGATAGATTCAGGATTAGGAGATAATAGAAGTTAGAACAATTGGGAGGCTGAGATAAGATGAGATGATTGCCTGAGCCCATGAGTTAGAGAACAGCCTGGGCAACTTGGCGAGACCTCATCTCTACAATAAATCAAAAAATTAGCCGGGCATGGTAGCATGCGCCTTATAGTTCTGGCTACTCAGAAGTCTGAAGCAAATGATCACTTGAGCCCAGCAGGTTGACGCTGGAGTGGCCATGAGCGTGCCACTGTACTCCAGGCTGGGCAACAGAGTGAGATTCCAACTCAAAAAAAAAAAAAAAAAAATTAGAACAATGAGATCAGTTTTCGAAGTTTGTTGGAATTATTGGGAAAATGAAACTCTCTTCCTACGGAATTTTAAAATGGAGAATAAGATCAGAGCTGCTGGTAGCCCTTGTGTGGAGAGAATTTGCCTGAAAAAGAAGACATAAGAGGAATTCCAAGCCAAGAGATGGAGAAAGTCTGAGTTAAAATGTCATTATTTGAGGTCTTAAATCTTGCTGTTATCTAAAGCCCTATATATTTATAGACTTTTTAGCTATGGAAGCTATAAAGTTCTTTTTCTAATTAAACAAATTTTGCTTGGATTTCTATCGCTTGCAACCAAAAATGTTCCAATTAGTATATGAGATTCCGGACACTGGAATTCATAATATTTAATGGATCATTCAATATTGCTTTGTCTCCTCTGCTTTTGAAGATTTCTTAAAAATTAGACATATCTAACTGTCCACACAGTACCTACCCTTTACTCTCTTATGGACTTCTCAGATCTTGCCACAGCAATTTGGAAAGAACTATTGGTAAACCTTATTAGTAGCTCTATCAGAGGAGGTCAAATGCACATGTAATTGCCTCAAGGCTGAGACGTATGGTATTTCCTTGCTATAATCTCTATTAACTAACCCCCAGTATTATTATTATTTTTTGAGTCAGGGTCTCACTTTGTCACTCAGACTGGAGTGCAGTGACATGATCTCAGCTCACTGCAGCCTCGACCTTCTGGGCTGAGGCTACCCTTCTGCCTCAGCCTCCTGAATAGCAGGGACTACAGACACACGCTACCGCCTGGCTAACTTTTACAATTTATTTTATTTATTTATTTATTTTTATTTTTTTTTAGTTAGAGTCTCACTCTGTCGCCCAGACTGGAGTGCAGTGGCCGCTCCCAGCCACCGCAGCCTCCACCTGCTGGGCTCTGGCGATCCTTCCACCTCAGCCTTACAAGTAGCTGGAACTACAGGCACACGCTACTATGCCCGGCTAATTTTTTGATTTACTGTAGAGATGAGGTCTCACCAAGTTGCCCAGGCGAGTCTCGAACCCGCGGGCTCAGGCAATTCACTCACCTCAGCCTCCCAAGGCACGGG
The DNA here is from genome assembly GCA_963574415.1 of Tarsius wallacei. Lineage (NCBI taxonomy): Eukaryota > Metazoa > Chordata > Mammalia > Primates > Tarsiidae > Tarsius > Tarsius wallacei. Next base: position 40,893 of record CAUYQG010174386.1, read on the forward strand.
ATTATAGTCTGAGCCACCGAGCCCGGCTACTTTTACGATTTATAAAGATGAGGTCTCACTATGTTGCCCAAGTCTCACTATGTTGCAGGTCTTGAACTCCTGCACTCATGCAATCCTCCTGCCTCAGCCTCCCAAATTGCTGAGGATTACATGTGTGAGCCACTGCACAAGAAGAAAATAAGAAATTTCTAGATTGGAAAGAAAGAGTTAAGATTATATTTATTCACAGATATAGGAAATCCGGTGCAACTTATAAAAAAGTGGTTAGAACTAGTAAATGAATTAAGTAGGCTTGCAGGACACAAGATTAATACATGTAAAACAACTGTATTTCCATTTACTAGGAATCAACAATTGAAAATTAAAATTATAAAAAGTACCATTTATAATTACACTTAAAAGATGAAATAGAGATAAATCTAACCAAAAAATGTGCAAGGCCTATACACTGAAAATTATAAAATATTGATGAAAGAACCTAAAAAACACCCAAATAAATGGAGAGACATACTGTACTCAAGGATCAGAGGATACATTGTATCTGCTGATACAATGGCTGCATAGATTTATTGCAATGCTGATTAAAATCCCAGCAGACATTTTTATAAAAGTTGGCAAGTCGATTCAAAATTTCATTTAGAAATACAAAGGACCTAGAATAGCCAAAACAACTTTGAAAAAAGAGGAACAACTAACATTACACAAATTCAAGATTTATTATAGAGCTACGATAATGAAAACTGTAGTAATTGGACACCCATATGCAAAAAACCTTCATACTTTGCGTAATAAACAAAAATTAACTCAAAATGGATGAAGAAATAAATGTAAAATAAAACTATAAAACTTCTAAAGGCAAACCAAAAAAAAATCTATGAATTAGGCAAAGACTTCTTATATTTGACCAAAAGTATAATCTATAAGAGAAAAAAAACAGACAAAATGAACTTCAGCAAAATTAGAAACACCTGGTCTTCCAAAGACGCTGTTAAAAGAAAGGAAAGACAAGCCCTAGACTAGGAGAAAATATTTGCAAAGTGTATATTTGATAAAGGATTTATACCTGGAATTATATATATATGAGTGTGTCTATATCTTTATATCTATAACTATGTCTGTGTCTATATCTATATATTATAGTCTCCCCAGGCTGCCATAATAAAATACTATAGACTAGGTTACTTAAATAACAAAAAGTTATTTTCTCACAATTCTAGAGGCTGGAAGTCTGAGATCCTGATGCTAGCATAATTGAGTTCTAGTAGAGGGCTCTCTACCTGGTTTGTAGACAGTCACCTTCTCCTTGTGTGTTCACATAGCCTTTCCTTGGTTTCAGTGTGTGAAGAAACCTTTTTCTTTCATTTCTTATAAGGCTATCAATCCTATCAGATTAGGACCCAACCATTAGCTCTCATTTAACTTTAATTACCTCTTAAAAGTATTTTTTCAAAATACAATCACAGTGGGGGTTAAGGCTTCCATTTGAATATGAATTTGGAGTGAATTTTAAGATTTGAACAGACACCTCATCAAAGAACAATATATCTGACAAATAAAACACTTAAAGAATACCCTAAATTATTAGTCATTAGGAAAATGCAAATCAAAATCACAGTGAGATACCACTACACATCTTTAAGAATGGCTAAAATTAAAAAGGGTAACCATACCAAGTATTGATGAATATGTACAGAAACCAGAATTCTCACTATTTTGAAAAATAACTTAGCAGTATCTGAAGAAATTGAACAAATATTTATCATTCCTTAGGTAGACATTTATTCCTAAGTATACGAGGGGGGAACCTAAAAAAAATGGAATTATTTTGGGGAGAAAAGGCCCCTTGTAGTACAGGCTTCTCCCACTATGTAAGTGTTTTAGGAACTCATCAGCATCAGTGTACCAGCTAGCATTATTGTGAAAGACTGCATTCGGCTTCAGTGAAATTTTTTTCGGAGATTCTTTCAGTGAATTTGCTTATTTCATGATAGGCGATTTATAGGTGCACCTGCCCACACCACACTGAGTGTTCACCAGTTTTTTACCCAAGACAGCATGACGCCCATGCCTCACCCTCCTTATTCACCCAATCTTGCCCTGAGTGACTTTTTTTTGTTTCCCTGGATTAGAAAAGTCCTCAAAAGGAAATGTTTGCCAATTTGGAAGAGGGGAACAAAAAATAACAGAAGCTCTAAAAGGCACCAACATTGACAAGTTCAAAAACTGTTTTCTGCAGTGGAAAAAGCACCTTGATAGTTGTATTGCATCAAACTGAGAGTACTTTGAAGGTGACTGAAGTTTAAACATGTACTAATAAAAACATAATTTTTTAATAAATAAGTTCCAGTTTTTGGGCCTCCACCTTGTATACCCAAGATAAATGGGTAAATCTCTCTGTCCTTAAAGACTTGTACATGAATATTCATAGTAGTTTTATTTTAATAGTCCCAAACTGATAATAATCCCAAATATCTATCAATAGATGAATAATAGGTAATAAAGTGTGGTATGTTTACACAATGGAATTCTACTTAGCAATAGAAATATTGAACTATCAGTACACACAAAATCATGGACAAACTTAAAGCAATTATGATGAATGAAAGAAGTTGGACAATTAAAGAGTGAATACTACACTCTTGTGTATTATTTCTTGTATGTAAGTTTCTAGAAAATGAAAACTCATCTACAGTGATATAAGTGGATCAGTGGTTGCCTGAGGATGGGGTCAGAGGGAGAGTGAGGAAGGGTGGGAGGAAAGGATTACAAAAAGCCTTAAGGGAACTTTTGAGAATGATAAATATGTTCATTTTCTTTATTGTGTGTTGCCCTTGCCATATATGATGCCTGTTGTGTTCTATTGCTCAGTTTTTTCTATCACAAATCTGGCCTTCTCTACTTCCTGCCAAGTCATCCATTCAGCTTTTGCTCTTTCTGAGAACCCTTTCCCAAAGGTTAGATGTGCCAAGGATATGTTGGATAGGACATTGCTCACCCATCTCGAGACCAGTTCTCTCTCTGGGTGATCAGTTTTCTGATGTGGGACTCTACTTACATGAGGATCTCCATAGTGATGGATGGCAGCCCATGCTTGTCAGAGTTCTCTCTGTTGCTGATGAAGATGTTGGGGAACAGTCTGGCAAAAGAACGCAAGGCGTGACATTGACATTCCACAGATATTTATTTCTGGTGATTATTATCATGCTATTGGACAGTCAACTATAATTAGATGAGAAAATGAGTCCCTTACCACTTCTATTTAACATAGTACTGGAAATCCTAACCAAAGCAAGCAGGAGAAAAAAATTTTAAGTTATCCAAATACGAAAAGAGAAAGTTAAATTATCCCTCTTCACAGATGATATAATTCTATACCTTAAAAAAACCCTAGAGAGTCTGCCAAAACCCTTCTAGCACTGATAAATGACTTCAGCAAAGTCTCAGGATACAAAATCAATGCATGAAAATCAGCTGCATTTTTATACACCAACAACAGGCAGGCTGAGAACCAAATTAAAAACACAATCCCATTCACAATAGCTACACACACACACAAAATACCTTGGTATTCATCTAACCAAAGAGGTGAGAGATCTTTACAATGAGAACTACAAAACACTGCTCCAAGAAATCAAAGATGGCACCAAAAAATCAAATAGCCTCCCATGCTCATGGATTGTAAGAAACATCATCAGGATGTTCATTCTCCCCAAAGCAATCTACAGATTCTCTGCAATTCTTATAAAACTATCAGCAACATTTTTCACAGACCTAGAAAAGACAGTACTTAAATACATATGGAAGCAAAAAAAGAGCCCAAATAGCTAAAGTAATTCTCAGCAAAAAGAACCCAGTTGGTAATATCACACTCCCTGATCTCAAACTTTACTACAAGGCTGCAGTAACCAAAACAGCACAAAAATAGACACATAGACAAATGGAACAGGATAAAGAACCTGGAAATAAAACCACAGATCTTCAGCCAACTCATCTTTAACAAAGCTGACAAGAATAAACATTGGGGAAAGGAAACCCTATTTAGCAAACAGTGCTGGGAAAATTGGCTAACCATATGCAGACCCCTACCTATCACCATATACAAAAATTAACTCAAAATGGATCAAGGAATTAAATGTGAAACCTCAAGAATTACTTAAGCCCAGGAGTTCATTACCAGCCTTGGCAACATAGCCAGCATTCATAACGGCCATTTTTGCCAAATTCTGAGGTTATGCTGATGGACTTAAGAACTTTGGCAGCCGTGTTTCTTTTGCTGAACCTCGTCTCTTAGCCCAGTTTTACCTGCCTCCACTTTGACCTCCACATGAATTCCCTGGCTCCACTTATTCTCTGGATGATTTTTAAGAATTTTTGTCGAGGATCCGGCCTGGGGCGGGACCACCTTCACCCACTACAGGGCACTGGGACCCGAATTTGCCGAACTCTGTCTTGGGAGCACACAAAGGGGCAGCCAGGCCCTGACTCCCAGCCTGAGATCCATCCTGGGATTTTCCTCGTTGGGCTCAGGGATGTTTCCTTTCATCCAGCAGCTTTCGATGCACCCCAGTGTGGCATAGCTTCTTTTTTAAATATGCTGGGACCATCAGAAGATGCAAAGGCCTGGTTTCCTCTCAAGTCCAGAGAGGCCTTTCCCCTCTCAGCAACCCTTTGTTCTTGCCATCACCACCGCCCCCCACCCCCCCACTTTGCCTTTCTACCTTGCTCTATTCATCTTCTTTGGCCAAACTTTAGCCAGTCTGAACATCAGTCTATATCAGATCCTATGTAGAGTCGGGGGAACACAGTCAGGTCCCTTAGATGTTGGTAACCCAGTTAGTGTTTCTTACCATGCGCCATTGACCTTTTTTTTTTCTTTTTGGATAGAGCTAGTAATGTGGGACATTTAGCATCCCTGACTCCTTAGCACTAAATGTCAGTAGCCACCATTCATTGCTGTGACGCCAAAAGCACCTCTTCATATTTCCCTTGTCTCCCATGATGTGGGGAGAACTGCCCCAGTCTGAGAATGTATTCATTGATAATTGAGATCAGATCACACTTAGGAAAATGACATGTCCAGAGGAGTCCCATTGTCAGGCTTTTCAGAGCCATGGGAACCCTGAGTCACCTACCTCCCTTTCCTGAGGCTTCTGGTATCTGTTTCTTTCTTTCTTTCTTTCTTTTTTTCTGTTTTTTTTAAGTTGGAGTCTCACTCTGTTGCCCAGGCTAGAGTGCAGTGGTGTGCTCATGGCCACCGCAGCCTCAACCTGCTGGGGAAAAGAAAACAATTTTTGTTGGCTGGGCTTGGTGGCTCAGTCTGTAATACCAGCACTTTGGGAGGCCAAGTCGAGTGGAATGCCTGAGGCTGCAGGTTCAATACCAGCCCAGACAACTTGGTGAGATCTTGTCTCTACAATAAATAGAAAATTAACCAGGCATGGTAGCGTGTGTCTGTAGTTCCAGCTACTTGGAATGCTGAGGCAGAAGGATTGCTGGTACCCAGCAGATTGATGCTAGGATGACCATGAGCATGCCACTGCACTCCAGCCAGGGCAACAGAGTAAGACTCCTACTAAAAAAAAAAACAAAAAAGAATTTTTGTCTTTGATGTTCTGCATGGATTATAAAATATTGACTTACTAGGGATATGTTGTTCTTCTTGGATCTGTAAATGCACATTTTTCATAAAATGGAAAAATTTGCAGCCAATATCACTTTAAGTATTTCTTCTTCTTCATTTCCTCTACTCTCTGTTTCTGATATTCTGAATGAATGTATATTAAATGTATGTTAGACTGAATGGATGTGTATTAGACTGTCCAAATTGCTTGATGTTTATTTCATATTGTGTATCCCCTTTTCAGTGTTGCATTCTGGGTCATTTATCCAGGATCTGTCAAATTATTAATTCTATATTCAGTTATGTCTAATCTACTAATTAATTCAATATTTTCATGTCAACAATTAAAAATTTGAGCTATTGCTCCATTTTTTTCCTACAAATCCATCTTTTCACTTCCAAAAGTCTCTTATGGATTAGGTAATTCTATATTTGCACAGCTGTACTGTATTCTATATCTGACTGATCTCATAGCTGTAATCCACAGGATTCTAAATTCATTGTATGTTATTTTTGCCAGTTTTCAGTAATAATGGCTTTTCTTTGATTGTGAGTTCATTATTTGCCAATTAAGTGGAAACTCTAAGAATTGGAAAAGTTTTCACCTGCAAAGCTTTGTGGTAATAAGGGGGTGCCACCAATCTAAGACTATGTCCTTGTGCCAGTGACCTTGTCCCTACATTTGTACCCTCCTTGCTTTTCCTTGAGGGCCTCAGTTCATGGCGGAGTTCCAGATCACTCTTCCTCACCTTGAGGCTGGTCCAAAACTCAGTATCCTGGCAGCATTACTGCAACCAGCATTCGTCCCCTGGTAGAAATTCCTCTTGTGAGACTGGTGATGTGTCAAATAATGTATCTTACCAAACTTTGCTGCCTGTAGCAGAAGTAGCTTGGAGCACACACTCAGACACTGTAAGAAGAAGAAGAAATTTGCCTTGCCCTCCTTTGCCCTGCTTTGCTCATCTCTGACACCACACACACAGAGCACCGCCTGTAGGTATATAAGCCTAGTACCTGCTAGGGCAGAAAAATTATCAGCAACTCAGCATTACCATCTGGTGAGGCTTGACATTAAGATATGTACTACACAAAAATGAGTATCTGTTGTGATTGCGCTGAGTTTGGATGGGATATAGTGTGGTTTGAATGTTTGTCCCACCTGAAACTCATGTTGGACCTTAATTCCCATTGTAATAGTATTAAGAGGGTGGGAAATCCAAGTATGGTATGTGAGAAGTGGGACATGTGGGAGATAATTAGGATTAGATGAGGTCATGGGAGTAGGGCATTAGTAACTTTATAAGAAGAGAGAGACCTGAGCTAGCATGCTCAGCCTGTTCACCATGTGATGCCCTGCCTAGGACTCTGCAGAAAGTTCCCACCAGTACAAAGGTCTTCATCAGATGCAGCCCCTAGACCTTGGACTTTCCAGTCACCAGAGCTCTAAGAAATAAATCACTTTATAAATCACCTAGTCTCAGGTACTCAGAGCAACACAAAAACAGACTTAGGCAGGGTGATGCCTCTGCCCTTTGAACTCTTCATTTTGTTTCAGGCCCCAGAATGGGACTCTTGTCTTGGAACTTACTGTGCTATGGTTTGTCTGGTACCCTGCATAATGCCCCTTAATCACCTCAAAATTAGAATGTTGGTCCCAAATCCTTTCTATTTGACAGGGATTCTTACTATGGCTAGCTGTAGCCAACTCTCTCCCCTGGTAAATGAGATTCTAATCCCTATAACCACTAGTTATTCTCTGGAAATGAACAGATCCCCTGGAATCATAATGCAGCTTATTTTCTCTCAACATTCTTTTTTTTTTTTTGAGTTGGAGTCTCACTCTGTTGCCCAGACTGGAGTGCAGTGGCCGCTCCCGGCCACCGCAGCCTCGACCTGCGGGGCTCCAGCGATCCTCCGCCTCAGCCTTCCAAGTAGCTGGAACTACAGGCACACGCTACCACACCCAGCTAATTTTTGTTTGTTTTTTTGTTTGTTTGAGTTGCAGTCTCATTCTATCACCCAGACTAGAGTGCAGTGGCCGCTCCCGGTCACTGCAGCCTTGACCTGCTGGGCTCCGACGATCCTTCTGCCTCAGCCTTCTGAGTAGCCGGAATTACAGGCACGTGCTACCATGCCTGGCTGCTTTTTTTGATTTGTTGTAGAGATGAGGTCTCTTTAAGTTGGCCAGGCGGGTCTCGAACCCGCGGGCTCGGGCAATCCACTCACCTCAGCCTCCCAAAGCACAGGATTACAGGCTGAGCCGCCGAGCCATTTTTCTCTCAATACTCTTACCTGACCACGTGGAATTTCACACTTCTATGCTCACCCAATAGAAAGGACTTTCCTTGTTTCAATAATTTTCTGAACTATGTTAATTTCCTTCTCATCCATAGACACTGGATGACACAGGCATAAAACTTTTCAAATGTCCTTAATAACTCAATCTCTTTAACTAAGACAATGTCTCCAGTCTCATCCAGGCCAAGGTCACTTCTCCAGTCTTAGCTACTACTTGCTACCTCAACCGCAAACCTCAAGACTCATCTGAAATGCCACTTCGTTCATGAAGGCATCCCTGATCTTTCTTTTCTTCCTAGCTGGATGAATTTGTCCTTGCTTTATAATCCTTGTAGTCCATAGGGCCCCTTGTTTTTATTATACTTATTTCTTATTTCTATAATCCTTTGCTCTTCTCAACCTTCTCACTAGACTGCAAATTCCTTGAGAGAGCTGACTCACTTCTTTTAACACTTGAGGCTAGTGATCAAGAAATGGAATTGAGGCCCGGAGCAGTAGCTTATGCCTACAATCCCAGCACTTTGAGAGGCTGAGGTGAGAGGAGAGGCTGAGGTGAGAGGATTGCTTGAGCCCATGGTTTCAAGAACAGTCTGGGCAACTTGGTGAGACCTTATCTCTACAATAAATCAAACAATTAGCATGGTGGCTCATGCCTGCAATTCCAGCTACTTGGAAGGCTGAGGTGGAAAGATCACCTGAGCGCAGCAGGTGACTGTGAGCATGCCATTGTACTCCAGCTTAGGCAGCAGAGTGAGACTCCAACCCCTGCCCCCGCCCACAAAGAAATGGAGTTGAATTAAAAAGACAGCAGTATTTTTACTTTCATTATCATTTTTATAATCATGTCTCTCTTACAGGACCAGGCTTAATAGTTCAATGAACACAGATGCAATTATTTAGGCTTTCCTGGAAAGCAAGTTCTCTGTGTCTTTGTCACAAAAGGACTAGGTAATCTTGGATAAGAAGAAAATTGAGAAGAAAATGGGCCTTGGGATTGGGAGGTTTTGGATATTCAAGGAGAGAAAGCATTGTGTTTCTGGTGTCAGAGAAAAGCGTCTGTGCTGAGAGCAGACACCAACAGCATACTAAATGACAGTAATAAAGCAAGGGCCAGACACTCAGACTTTGACACCTGTAACTAAAAGATGCTTTTGCAGCCTTGCCAAGGAATCATGTTATCATTGCCTTTATTATTAAGCAGCTGGTGCTCCAGAGATGCCCCAAGCTTTTACTTCCTTTATGCTCTTTTAGCAGGGATATTTATTATTGCTGTCTCCTCCCATTTGTCTGCTGGGATTATTATCCTACATGACTCTGTGTCTCCAGAGTAAACTGCTCCTTTGGGGGGTATAAAATATGCCAGACCCTCAGCAAGAGAAATGGTTCCTAGTGTAGACTCAGTTATTGGCACTTCAATAAAATTAGAAGTTAGTCTCTCGCCATAAGCCGGACCATTTCTATAATCTTTAGACTTCATGGAAGTTTTTATTCTCCCTGTTAGTACTCTGTTTTCTCTCTTTCACAGGCATATTAAGAAGAAGAGGAACAATCCAGAATCCTCTGAGAAGTCCCTTATTCTCACTGTAGTGACTGGCTCCACTCTGTGAGGGTCTAGTGATAGCCAAATTTTCTGTGCACAGTTAATGAAAGATTTACATACATTCTTGCAGCTTTTATGGGTAGTGCAGAAAAAAAATACTGCATGCAAAGGGTACACAGTCCAGGAAAAAGTAGGGCAACCAAATCTGTGGCTTAGAAGCCACGGGAATGATCAAGAAAGGCAATTAGATTATGTGTGGTAAAATAGGCCAGGGACTCATAAATTGTCACCTGATGCCATAGTGCCCTCGGCAGCAACCATTATACTATACACTAGGTGATCATTGACCTGCATACTCTAGCTAGGGCTGGTTAGAAATCAGCTGCAAAAAAATATGTGTTGCATCCAGTCAGAGCTCCCTGGAAAGGCAGTTCACAAATATGGGAGCCACATTAAATCTGTGACTTGAACAGTCATTAGGGAGACACTATATCAGAAAGGATTGTGCAAGTCATTGCTATGGACTGAATGTTTTATATGTTGACATTTATATGTTGAAATCCTAACCCTCAAGGTGATGGTAATTAGGAAGTGGGGCCTTCGGGAGATGATTAGGTCATGAAGGTGGAATCCTCATGAAAGGGATTAGTGCCCTTATAAAAGAAGCTCCAGAGAGGTGTTTTATTCCCTCTACCATGTGAGGACACAAAGGAAAAAAGGCATGATCTATAAACCAGAAAGCAGGCCCTCATCAGACACTGAATCTGCCAGTGCTTTGATCTCAAACTGAGCCTCCAGAACTGTGAGAAATAAATTCCTGTTGTTTATAAGCCACCCAGTTGAGGGTATTTAGTTATAGCAACCTGAGTGGACTATGACAGTCATAAACCTTGAAGGGAGGTGCATGATATTAAAAAAAAACAAGAGAAAGCCGGGCTCGGTGGCTCAGCCTGTAATCCCGCGCCTTTGGGAGGCTGAGGTGAGTGGATTGCCTGAGCCCGCGGGTTCGAGACCCGCCTGGGCAAGCAAGACCTCATCTCTACAATAAATCAAAAAAATCAGCCGGGC